>BDJD01002005.1:3751-15705 GCA_002564525.1 Rosa multiflora
GAAGGAGTGACCTAAAAACGAGATTACAAAACATAATTAGCTATGTATTTTCGTTTATTCTTTTTGAAAGACACCAGATCTAATGAGTACCTACATACTACCAGAGGATTACAATAAATATGATATCTTATGAATACCTACAAAATAAGATACAAAATTTTGTAAACTGACAACCCGTGCAGCAAATAAAGATGATTTTCTTTCTTTCATAGTTAACAGGCATATAGATAGGCCGAGCTAGAGGAATGAGAAGGAATTGCTTTTGAGGTTTTACAAGGAAACAACTCCCTAGTCCAACGGAATCCTACAGCTCCTCCTAAAATACATTTGTCAAGCTTCATACACTAAACTATTAACATGAATTGTTAACTAAAATGTATATGCACAAATATATTTCCAATTCTAGGCATGTAGTTCAATCAAAGCACCACACTATGTTCGGGTATAGCTTAACACAATAGAGTCCTTTGGATCTGGACCATATATTTACCTTCAAGTAGCCTTCAACGATTGAGGTGGCAGGATTTGAATGGTTCATTTGCACAAACATCATATACCAGGCTCCCGGCCTGCTGCTTATTGTTAAGATACAGATTGCAGAAAATACTTCCCAACCCCAATTACTAGTCAAATCTCGGTCAGCATGTATTCCACAAAGGCTTCAGCCTAAGACAGAAAAACCCATGCCACAAAAATTAGACATCAACCTAGTAAAATTAGTTTCTTTGACAACTAGAAGCTGCGTATATGAAGCCTTTAAAGTATACATAGGGTTACTTAATATGCTGATAAAATTACCTGGTTTAGGTGAGAGGCACTTCAATCAATCAATCAAATGTATACCAATATTCCTGTATCGTATACGAGGCCTTCAATGAGGATGTGTACATTCTGAGTGGTTTCATTCAGTCATTCCCAGAACATTTCCCTCCCCCATCTCCAAATAAAGGGGAACTTGGGTTTTGTTTACCAACTACAGATTGAGTTTACCTGCCAAGTATTATGAGTGCATGGCAAGGCTGCTAAAGCCATAATATCGGCAAGATATAGTAACCCGTGAATCATCCTGAACTTCTTATTTATGGCTGCTAGTTTTGGGTTCACCTTCGCAACTTGCACATTTTCGGACCATCCCACTTCTTCCACAATGTTCTGTTCCCTCTCTACCTTATGCCCCTTCTATTCTTCAATATCTCAATTGTCATGGGTGTGAAGACAAACAAATTTGTGAGATTGAAAGCAAAAGGCTGAGTTGGTACTTGTCTGCTACAGTGGAAGAGTTCCATGGATGCAAATACCCAAATGAAGCTACTGATAAATCCCCACCATGGTGAAATATGCTGGTAACATCTTGCTTTGCAGATTACTGAACTGATGATTCAAGAAGATTCTTGAACATGATGGATCAGGTCAGCAATTCTTGAACCCTGGTCGTCTTCAACTAATTCTTCAAAAATTCCTACTTCCTCCCCGTGATCACCACCTCTCTGTTCAGATCCGTCGCCTCCAAATCCCACTGCAAAAGCATTTGCTATCGTCTTCGCAACCAACGGTAGACCATGGCACTGATCCTTGAGTTCCTCCATCTTTCTCGTAGCTTCATCACCTGAGAAGTTTGATTGTCAAGAGGCTTAACATGAACCAGATGCAATCTATGTTGTTTCCCCAGCTTTTGAGCCACTTCCTTCAATCTAGTAGTGACAATGACAACACCACCATTATGCTTGGGCAATCCGCTGCATAAGCGTTCCATAATGTTAATGTGCCGATGACACACATCATCCAACACAATCAAATAGCATTTATCCGATGAGTTGGTACTTGTCTGCTACAGTGGAAGAGTTCCATGGATGCAAATACCCAAATGAAGCTACTGATAAATCCCCACCATGGTGAAATATGCTGGTAACATCTTGCTTTGCAGATTACTGAACTGATGATTCAAGAAGATTCTTGAACATGATGGATCAGGTCAGCAATTCTTGAACCCTGGTCGTCTTCAACTAATTCTTCAAAAATTCCTACTTCCTCCCCGTGATCACCACCTCTCTGTTCAGATCCGTCGCCTCCAAATCCCACTGCAAAAGCATTTGCTATCGTCTTCGCAACCAACGGTAGACCATGGCACTGATCCTTGAGTTCCTCCATCTTTCTCGTAGCTTCATCACCTGAGAAGTTTGAACTTTTTCTAATGGAATAAGCCTGCTCCTCAAATATATGCCCGCAAATCTCTCTGTCCAGAGGCTTAACATGAACCAGATGCAATCTATGTTGTTTCCCCAGCTTTTGAGCCACTTCCTCCAATCTAGTAGTGACAATGACAACACCACCATTATGCTTGGGCAATCCGCTGCATAAGCGTTCCATAATGTTAATGTGCCGATGACACACATCATCCAACACAATCAAATAGCATTTATCCGATAACAGCAGGCGGCTTAGCCTTTCCAGGAGCTTATCAAGGCCAACAATCCTCGCCTCCATGATTTGGCCATTACTATCAAAGATACGTGTCTCAAAGCTGAACTTACCATATTGTTCTTCTTCCTCACTCAACGAAAAGGGCAACCAAAGTATATGATTAAACTTCTGCTTCACTTCCTTGCTCTCCAAAACCTTCTGAACCAGGGTTGTCTTACCCACTCCAGCAATTCCAACTACCCCAATTGCCCTCAGTTCACCAGCACTGCTAGAACTGGAACCCCCTGCTTGTAGCAACTCCTCATTAATCTCCTTTAATTGCTCATCAAATCCGAAAACTTTGGCTGAAGGTACTTTGGGTCCGGATCCGGTCTTTGTCCGAGGATTGCCAATTGGTTGTTGCGGCAAGTGCTCAAGCTCCTGCTTTAATTTGGTCAACCGACTCTTTACCTTTGCGACAAAAGTAAATCTTCGAAAGTTGAAGCGTGAGATCACATTATCAAGCTCCATACACTCATGTGTGAAGACTCGGCAATCGGCCAATGCATCGTTGAGTTTGTAGAGCAGATTGATAGTATCAGAGTAGGAATAAGGTTCCGGCATTATGTCTCTCTCATTCACAACATCTTTGATTGCTTCGAAATCAGACACGAGAGCTTTTATTGATGATTTGAAGACAGAGATAGTAATAGAACCTGAATTAGATTCAGAGTCTAGCTCTGCCAGAGACTTCAAGAACTTGCTCCACAGCAATTCAGCAACATCTAATGCCATCGCACTCGCCTTTTGCAATTTGATGCCGAAACCAAGTCAAACCTGTGAAATTTCGGGATAAAGACGGTTTATATTTTCAATGATTATTTGATGATCTGAGTCTCGATATATAAGCATCTGCACTGAGGTTCCATAACTTACTTGTAACGACGTAACGACAGTCGGTGGGTGGCGATCCGGTGGGTGTATGGTTTTTTTTTTTCGTTTTTGTTTGGCAAAAGAGTGTATGGGATTGTTGCTGCTGTCTGAGTTGGGAAATTGGGATCTGGCCTGGTGTAATGTATCAAATGTCTCAGACTCTTTGATCTTAACTGAGTAATAGAGATATGATTCAGGAGTTGTGTGGATCCTGTACGGGTGTACACGGCTGTTTCCTGATAGAGATGCTATTTTACCAAATAATTTAAGTCTCATTTGATTCGCGGAAAGTAAGTATTAGTAAAGTAAAGTTATTTATTTCTTGCGTTTGGGATGCAAAAATAAATGAAATACTTTCTAAATAAATGCTAACAACCTTCTCTCCAACTTTTTCCTTTGGGTTTTTGTCCATTTACACCATTTTTAGAGATTTTTTTCTCACTTACCCCATTAAGTTTTTTTAATTCTCTCCTACCCAAAACACTCAAAAGAGGTCTTCCCTAATACCCCATTAAGATTTTGTTTTTTGTTTTTTAATTTTTTTAATACCATTTTACTCCCAGCCCTTTGTTACTTAAAGAGAGAGAGAGAAAATGGAAGAGAGAGAAACCAAAAGAGACTTCGTCGGAGCCCCATCACTGGCCGCCGAAATCAGGTTTTTGCTCGCAATAGACATCTATTACCCCTTAATAGGTCTATTACCCCCCAATAGACGTCTATTGCCCCTTAGTAGGACTTTCAGTCGCCAGAATGAGAACTAATCTCTCTAAATTTATACAAATAAAACTTTGATTACAGAAAAAAAAAAAAAAAAAAAAGATTACAACGATTCAAAACGTCTATTGCCCCCCAGTAGACATTCAAAAAAAAAATTTCTTTCCTTCTTTCCCATTACTTTAAAAAAAAAAAAATCCGATTTAGGCACCCAGAAAAAGCTCTGGCCACGCACGTATCTTCTGTTCTTCAGCGGTTGTTGACAGTCCCTGACTCCGGCATCATTGACTACCGGAGATCTCACTCCTCATCCAAATTCCATTGTTCGTCGACCTCAACCACCGAGAACGACGAGTTTGCGCTACGACTAGCCAGGTTGGGCGAGTTCCAATCGGATTTATCCTCAGCTCCGACGAGTTTCAATCAGATTTATCCTCTAGCTCCAGAGCTTCCATGGCAGAGAGAGAGAGAGAGAGAGAGAGAAACCGGAGGGCAAGGACCCAGGGGAGGCAGAAGCCATCAATTCGTCGCCGATGAGGTCGTTCTGGACCGCTGAGGAGATCGATCTCAACCATCTCTAACATCCTCGCCTTCTTCACTGGCTCTGATGGTATCGTTCTCTAGAATCTCACCGGCGTTGAAAAACCGGCGTGGTGGAGAGAGACAGAGAGAGTAGCTTTTGTTGTTGGTGATAGTAGCTTTTGTGATCTCGTTGGAAATCTCAGTAGCGTAGCTTTTGTTTGTCACAGTAGCTTTTGTTGTCGGTGATAGTAGCTTTTGTAGTATCGCCGGAAATCTCACCAGCGTAGCTTTTGTTGCTAGTGACAGTAGCTTTTATTGCTAGTGATAATAGCTTTTGTGACCTCGCCGGAAATTGCCATAAATTTCATCAGAGTAGCTTTTGTTGCTTTTGGTGTTAGTGACAGTAGATTTTGTGGTTGGCCGGAGTTTGCCGGAAGTTGGTCGGAGGTTGGCCAAAGTTGACTGGAACCTCGCCTGAGAGGAGAGAGAGAATGATTGTTGACTTTTTACTCTAGTGGCATTTATATAAATATATTGGTTTTTATATCCAAAATATAACATCCTTTTTAATCTAGTAGCCTTATGAGGAAAAATAATTAGTTTGTGGCTTTATGGCTAAAGAAACATTCAAATATGCACTTATATGTAATTAACCCAAGTTTAATTATTCGTCCCTCTGTTATCCACATTCGACTTTTTTCCTTCAATCATGTCTTTCATTTTCCCATCTCTCTCTCTCTCCGTAAAGATTCTCAGAGAAGCCCTCGAGTCCCTCACATAAAGAAGAGGCCTTTATAGCAAAATTTGATTTATCAAGTTGGTCTTGCATGAACATAAATAAGAGGCCTCGCCTATCCACCTTTCTACTAGGAGATCACTCTCATCGTCATCCATTTTTGATTTCTTTCCACAGCTCACATCTTGCAAACCCTGCTGATTAAGCCATTGGAAATGTCAACCTATCTGGATTCTAGAGGATGTGATGCTCGAGTTGCTGTTACTGCTGACACAAGCCAAGACCATCGCTGAACAGGGCTGGCCCTGAGTCTTTTAAGACCCCGATCCTATCCGCCGTCATTTCGATATCAAATAAAGCCGTTTTACGCTTATACTTTCCTAAGGATGCTGAATCACGAGGAGATAAATTTTGAAAAATTTTACATTAGTTGATATATCTCACACCCACGAGAGTGTAAGAGCTGACAAATCAAAAAAAGAAGTTGTAAGTGAGCAGTTATGTGCATATTAATTTTATGTGATATTTAGGGTTCAGGGTTGTCCTAGTAGATCAGACCCAACCGATGACTAAAATAGCTGAACTTTTGAGCATAACCATTTTTTCTTATCATGATAACATCCAACAGTCGTTTTTGATAAATTCAATTTCTTCCATCTTGTTGGTTAGAACAAAAAGAATAAACATTACAAAGACTAATAGGTCTATAGTCATTCACTACTTTAGGACTATCCTTTTTGGGAATCAACGCTATATTAGTGTGGTTAATTAAGTTAAGAGACATACCATTACTGAAGAAAGTCCTTACTAACTTGATCACAGGGTCACGTACTTCATTCCAGCAAGTTTGATAAAAGATTGCATGCAGACCATCCGGTGCAGGAGCTTTTAAAGCCCCAATGGAGTTAACCGCATTCCAGATTTTCTGATCAGTAACCTGTTCCATCAAAGAGATGTTATCCTGTTCGGAGATGCAAGGTGTAATAATGGAGATGAAATTGGGCATTGCTTGATTTTGGGGATGTTCAACAGCATGAATCTCTTCTTGAAGTCACTGACTAAGACCATTGCAATGTTAGCCTAGTCAGTCAACCAGTTACCATCAGCATCCTTAATTTTTGCTATGTGATTGAATCTCTTCCTGATATTTGCTTGCGTCTGAAAGAACCTGGTGTTCCTATCTCCCAATTTTAGCCAGTTGACTCTAGCTTTTTTAGCCCAAAAAGTTTCCTCATCCTGATAGCAAGTCGCTAATTCTCTTCTGATTTGAGCATCCCGTTCCTATAGAAAAGGTGAAGAGGGTGAATTCATAAGCTGTAATTGAATTGCATTACTATTTTGATTTATTTCTTCAATACGTTTGAACAGATTTCCAAAAGTGTTTTTATTCCAGGACTTAACCTGGAATATAAACTGTTGAGAGATTGTGAGGAAATTAAAAAGCGGGTTATCGTTAAAATTTTGCTCCCAAATTTTAGCTACCAGAGGTTTAAAACCCTCATGAGATAGCCACATTGCTTCAAATTTAAAAGGCTTACGTAAGCGCTTCTCTTTATGTTTTATGGTTAAACAAATAGGACCATGATCAGATCCCACAAGAGGTAGGTTTTCCAGAACTAAATCTGGATAATCATTTAGAAAAGCTGCATTGGCACATGCCCGGTCTAAGCGTTCATAGATTACAACATCTTCCCTTTGTTTATTTGTCCAGGTAAAAGGAACACCAATAGCATTTATAGAGCATAAGTTCATGTTCGTAAGAAATCGAATAAAATTCAACATATAAGGTGTAACAATCTGATTTCCACCCAGTTTCTCATCCAAAGAAATAATTATATTGAAATCTCCTATTAGAAGCCATTTCTCATCATTGTTTAGTTGTAACTTAGTCAACTTATTCCATAAAGAACCTTGCTTAGCCTTTTGTGGGTAAGCATAGACAAAAGTGGCAAAGAAAGTATTTTGTGAAGTGACATCCGTAATAAGTCAATGTATAAACCGTTCATGTGGATAGATAATAGAAATATTGATCATTCTAGATTTCCAAAGCAAAAGCATACCACCAGATTGACCATTAGAGTTAACAACAAAAGAGGAATCAAACGGCAAGCATTTAGTTTTATTTAGAATAGTAGCATTAGCTCTTGTATCCAGGATACAGAGCACATCAACATCCAAAAACGAAGCATAATAAAGGGACTGTGCTACAAAACCAGGCCAAGCACTGCCTCTACTATTCCAGCAAAGGATCTTCATGGTTTATGGGCCTTGTGAGAAGAGGCGCTGTCCTCCCCATTACCAGCAGCCGCCGCCATACTCTGATCATCAGCCATGTCCCTAGTTCGTTTCTTTGACCCAGATTCTCTGCCCGAGTCCTCTGTAGCAAAAACCAGAGCCCTTCTCCCATTAATCATCCTAACCTCATATTCATTCATGTTCTGATCCTCCCCAGCAAAACCAGAGGCTCTAGCATCACTAAAATTCTCAAACGGCACGTTTGAGGATCCAAAATTAGCATAATAATAGTCCAAAGCATGGGATGGAGAATATATATCATCCGGATCATAATTATAGAGTTTTGTTATTTCAGGAGACGAAGAAAAAGATAAAAGAGAAGTTTCAGAACTAGATAAGCTCACCACTTCCTCCTCACTAGAGGATGAGAACTTGTGGGGACTAGGGTCCTGTTGAGGTTATCATCATCACCGATGATGACGGTTCCGCGTCCCTGAGTTGCATCCTTAAAGCTAATTCCCAGCTTGAGGAGAGCTTCCTTGCCAGTGTTTTGCCTTGCTGAACCTTTCTGACTCCATGACGGCCTTCCCTTTCTTTTGAAGATTAGCACTTGTATCAGCTCCCTTAGTTAAAGAGTAGTTCTGGTTCTTGCCACGAACCAATTTCCATCCAGGTGATGGTGGGTTGACATTGGGGTTGTTGTGATCAGTCTTCTCAAGTTCCTCCTCCTTAATAGGCTGAGGGAACTAGAGCATAACTTTCAATGTTGCCAGCTGCTTGACCTTTGGTTCAACATCCATATCAGCAGGGACAATATCATCATCCCCCTCCTCCTTGTCGACCATAATGAAGTGTTTATCCTTCCTTCGGAATGGGCAGTTCTTGATCTTGTGCTAGTAGCTTCCACACTCGAAACACACTTTAAAGATTGTTTCTTAAGAAACATAGATTTTGGCCGGATCACTTACTAAATCAAAGGGCAGATCACCCTTTTCTTCTTCACGGATCACCAGAATGCTCTTCAGTGGAGTGCGCAAGTCGATTTCCATGCACACTCTAGCAAAGACATAGTTTTCGTTGTTCTTCATGCGTCCATCTAGTTTGACAAAACGGCCAACAACTTGCACAATCGGTTGAATAGCTTTTTGGCTCCAGTAATGTAAAGGGAGATTGGGGAGCCTAATCCATAGGATAAGAGTTTCGATCTCAGCAGTTCTCGGGTTGAAAGAAGGGGACCAACGCCTAATGTGAAAGATCCTGCCCTTAACAAACCGTGGCCTATTTTCCAGGACAAAGTCAATGTCCTGCTGGTAGGTGAATTCCAGACAGTACCACCCATTAGTCATCTGGATAAGCTTGACTATTCCTTGGAGGGCAGCCCACATTCGGTTGCACTTCCTAACAATCTTCCTAGGGGAAACCCTTTTACCAAAAATTTTGGCAAGAAGGCAATAGTTATTGAGGTGTTCTTTGGTGGTAATGGCATGTTTGGGGACGAAGATTTGAGTTTGGTTGTAAAGCCAATGTTTTACTAGTTCCCTTCCCTCTCTGCGATTCGCTACTTTATGCTCTCTGCTAAGAATCTAAATCTTGAGGGATGAAATCACCTGTTTCAGAAACCTAGTCTCAAACCTGTCTCTTGTGTAAAATAATGACACCTGTCTTATTAACTCGACGTCTCTAACTCCGTTAACTCCCACTTTTTTTTTTTTGCTTTTCTTTTCGGAAATATCACAATACCGATCCGCCTGGGTTTCTGGTGCAAGTTCATGATCGGCCCCTAGACTCCATCACTCCAAATTCACCAATTGCAGCGCCATGTGCGATCTGATTGACGAGAGAGACGGCAAAACCTCCACGAAGACGGCCTGAGTTTTTGCCTTCTGTTCTTCATTTTTGTTTTTCTTCTTTCAGATCTAAGTAGAATTTTCAATCCTTTGGTTCTTGGGTTTCTTAATTGAGAATTGCTGGGGGTGAGTTCTGGAGATTGGTATTATTCTATTAGGATCTTGAGGATCTAATATGTATATTCTATTAAATCAACTCTTGGAGTTGAAATTCTTTGCACCCATACTTCATATTGATAAATTTGGTCGTTTCTTATATTCTGAAGGTGTTGATGAAGATGAGAATGCAGGAATATGCAGAGTGATTATTTCTCTAATAAAAAAGAAAAGTTAACAAAGTTGAGGCTGATTAGTTAATGCGACACTTGCTGCAGTTACTTGTTTGAAGGCGGATAATCCCCTTTATGGTTCTTCCTTGATTGAATATGTAAGTGGTATGAGGGCTCTGTATGTCTCCTTTAAGTGTCTGTTGTCTGAATTTCTGGATTCCAAGTTTGTGAGATCATTTTGATGTTAAAAATCTACTGTGACGAGACTTTGGATGTAGAAATAGGTCATCTTTTGTGATTGCACTTAAAACATAATGCGAGAGATATTTATGATCAGGCATCTTCATTTGGATCCTGATATGATTTGCAATTTTGGCCATCCGCACTTCTGTCGATGCAAAAAGTAATGTCTTTACCCTGTTGTATTTTCGGTTGACAGGCCCTTGTGGAGCAATGGATTGATTTTGCAACGTTAGAGATTGATGCCAATATTTTGCGTTGGTTCATACCGCGTATCGGTTTTGCAGTCTACCTTCCTCCGGTAGGAAATTGCTACATTTTGTTTCTCTAGTTCTGTTCTTTATTTATTGTAATTTGTATGTACATAGACTTGTCAAGTAATTCACACCCATCTTTTGTTTTTGGCACATAGGCTGAGGAAGCTGCAATTTCTTCCTTGAAGAGAGCACTAACTGCTTTGAACACTCATCTAGCTTCCAACACGTACTTAGTTGGGCACTCTGTGACATTGGCTGATATCATTATGATATGTAATTTAACACTGGGATTTAACTGGTTGTTGACAAAAATTTTTACCTCGGAATTTCCTCATGATGAGAGATACTTTTGGACATTGGCTAATCAGCCTAATTTTCGCAAGATACTGGGTGAGGTGAAACAAGCTGAATCTGTTCCAGCTGTTCAGTCAGCAAAGAAGCCTTCTCAGCCTAAGGAACCTGCAAAGAAAGAGGCCAAGAAGGAAGTGAAGAAAGAACCAGCAAAGCCTAAAGTAGAAGAGGCTGCTCAGGAAGAGGAGGCACCCAAGCCCAAGGGAAAGAATCCTCTTGATCTTTTGCCTCCTAGCAAGATGATTCTGGATGAATGGAAGAGGCTTTATTCAAACACAAAGACCAACTTCCGTGAGGTTGCTGTCAAAGGTGATTCCTTATTGACTTTGTTTATTCATGCATTCAATCAGATCTTGTTTTTAATTTATCACAAACCTTTATGACTTTATGGTATGCATGTGGTCTTCCATTTCCAGTCAACATATAGCATCCTCATGCATTCTCTTTTGTCCAATGTTATCATTTAAATATTTAATTTACATTTTGTACTGGTCCCTATATTGTTTATACTCTTCAGCTCAGTTACTTGGGTGGCCTTTGAGATGGAATTTGGTCATTTTGTATGTTTATTGGTTCATGACAAACTTCTAGTTTGAATGTCAGTGTCTTGAGTTGTGGGATTGTTTTGGTTTCAATCTTTTTGATGTGACTTTCCTAGATAGAAAGTAGTCCACAGAAACTATATGGCCTCTCTTGGTCAGCCCTCAATAAAAGCATACCAGTGCTTTTGGCAAGTTAATGAATCAGACTTTCCCTTAGGCTAGTAAATAGAAACCTTCAATGTCATCAGATGGTTAACTGTAGCTTCCAGTTGGTCTTTTATATATGCTATATCAACATCCCAACTTCTTTCAGCCAAAAAAAAAAAAAAAGAAGAGAAAATATCACAAACAGTACCCAAATTTTAGGCCTGAGCTGCAGAGACGTGAAATTAACGATTGAAAAAAAACCAAAAAAAAAAAAAAAACAAAACCATGCTACCTGCAATTGGATTCCGGTACCTGTAAAAGCTTTTATCCCCTCCAGCATTTATCCCCTCAGAAAGATTAGATCTTTTCCACACAGCCATCTTTCCCTGATACAAGGTATCTTGTATAGGAGCAGGAGCCTGAGCATTGTTCCTCTTCTTTTGTTTTTCAACATTGGGTTTTGATGCAATCTTTTATATGCATTAATTGATACGCCAAAGCTGGATTTGGTCTTTTGTTGTTTTATGTTGTTGATTTATCTCTGAGCTATTATGGGATTATGGCTTTGATGGAGTTAGTGCATCTAGGTTGATCTTCGCTTTGGATGAGGCAGTTTATTTTTTATTGAGATACCAAATCAAAGCTCAGATTTTTCCAATTGAACGTCATGTTTCGGTTTCAGATTTTTAGCCAATCAGGGGTGAAAATTATATTGGAACGGTTTTTTGAATGACTGAGTTGCAAACTTGCAAATGGCTGCT
>BDJD01002005.1:36172-46468 GCA_002564525.1 Rosa multiflora
GTTCTTACTTAAGCTTGCTCCAAACACAAACACTACTTGAAGTGCAGATTTGACATAATGCAACTACAATATCACTTTAAAACATTTAAGTAGTGGAACCCATACCCTCAATATCATCAAAGAAATAAATGACGGATATAACAGCACAGAAGCTTGTATGGACTCAGATTTCGCAAGTGCAGTCACGATCTTGGCTGAGAAAAACATAGAATATCTAGTTTAATCAGCTGCTATATTTGAAGTTTCCTCATTTCTATGGTTGGAGAATTAAAATAGGGGAAACTACCAAGTGGAACTAAGTTCTGGTTCACAATAGGATAAGGTGGAAATGATGAGAAAAAAACTGAAAGTTAATAAAACAGAGAAAAGGCAGAAAAAATTCTATACAAAAAGAATATCAACTACCCTCACCACCCCAACAGAAGCCTGCAGCTCCAATAGCAGAAAAACCTTTGCCTATCAGCCTTTGCCTATCAGAGCTTCAATCAGTAATTTTGCATCTTCAAATCCCTTGTCATGATAAATGCTTAGCATGCTTCAGACATTAAACTTTAACATGAATCTAAAACCAAAACATGCAACAGTCTATATGCAAAAGTTTGCAATATTAGGACCACCGACTTTTAGAACGGCCAAAATGTTTTCATTTTTGCTATAATTATGCTAGGTGTAATTGATAAACAAGAAAACCAGGCAGCAGGACACAAATAAATTTTCATGCAGCCCAAAAATGTGAAAATCTGATTCACGCCTCAATATTACAGCTGAGCATAAGTTAATTAAATAATAAAAACCAGGAATCCCATGAAAAGAGCAAGAACGAACCGTTCCATGATCTTTTAACCAGACTGCTAGAGGCCTGTTATTGTCCTATGCAAATGGATCTCCATAGAAGAAGTCCGGTACTACCGCACAGAATCCAGAAGTTGCAACTCTTCCTGCCCCGCTTCCTTAAGTGGAAATGCATTAGTTCTCAGGAAGTGTAATCAAACTTCAACACATAGATGACTATATCAACACTACAATCTATTGCTTCAATCACAAACACTAGAAGGGAAGTCCACCACAATCAGAAGTTTCCTTAACTAAGAGAGAGAGAGAGAGCAGTATGGGCGGCGTGGTCTCGATCTGCGTCACTGCCTCGGCGTGGTCTCGATCTGCGTCTCACCATCACGACTCACGGCTCTCGGCGTCTCGAATAGCGTCTCACCGTCACTGCTTCTGGGCGTCTCGATCGGCGTCTCACCGTCACAGCATCGGCGTCACAGGCTCACAGCTATGGCTGAGTAGGCGGCCCAGCTATGGCGAAACTGAGCAGCATGCATCGTGTGTTCTGTGTTCAGATCGAGTGGAGATTAGAAATGAGGAGGAGGCGGCCTCTTGTTCAGATCGACAGATCGTGTAGATGTTAGAAATGAAGGCTGAAGATTAGGTTTAGGTATTTGAAGTAGAATATAATCTTGTGTATTCGATCCTATGATAAGGATTTTAGTCTCTATATAATGACCAATAATACAAGGACATCTGTCCTTTAATCTCTTAGACGGGCCTGACGGGCTTTTGTCACTTTGAAAGACAGGGCCCAGCCCGAACCGTTTGCTCCAAGTCAAGGCCCGGGCCCGGACCGTTTAGACAAAAAAAAAATTGGGCCCGGCCGGTCCGGGTTTGCGGGTTTTCGGGCTTAAATGCCCAGCCCTAAGGCAGAGAGCTTTGCGGAGTGAGGAAGGGGGATTTCACTTTCAGTTTTAGATCTCCCTCCGCTCGAGCCATTTGTTAGTTTTAGTACTCGAGTGGTCATCGGATTGCTGCCACCTCATCAACGTTAATCCAAGGGCTGAATAGAGGACACGCATTTATTGGTGTAAAGAAAATGAAAATTAACCATATTTCTTGAAAATTAAACAATGAGGTTGGTCAAAGATACATCGATTGACTACAGCTTAGGCTTAGTTTGAGATTGCTGTGCTGTGAGAAGAAGCACTTCCAAATTTGCTGTGAGAGAAAGCACTTCCGAACTTGCTGTGAGAAGAAGCAGTTGAGGTGTTTGGTAAACTGTTTTTAAAAGTGCTGTGAGAATGAAAAGCAATTTCTAGGTGTTTGGTAAGTTGCTAGAAAAAAGTGCTTTTGTTTGGTATAATTACCAAAATGATCATACATGCTAATATATGATACTAAAATACATAATTTTGTTTTTTTAAATTTTATATACACAATCCTTTATACTAAATACACATCCTTTTTTCTTTTTTTTTTTAATATTCCTATTTCACCCCCAACCCTTCTAAGTGAAAAAAAAAAAAAACTAAAGAAAAAAACTCTACGATCTTTGACAACAAAGAGAAGGAGATCAGGAGGCATGTGATGATGACGGAGGTGGACAGAGCGAGGCCGTGTAGTAGGCAAAGAGAAAAAGGAGGGAGGGGATTGATTACAAATCCAAATACAAAATTGAAAAATCCATTACAAATACAACTACAAGAGTTTCTAATGAAAATTGAAGATCGAATAAGAAATTGAGAATGATAGGCCTTATATGCATCATGTTTATGAGTTATTGAAGACATTTCTTAGAGCAGTACGATGAATACATTTCCATTGATGTTTGGCAAACACGTTCCTGAACCTTGATTTTAATTAATGAATAGTTGGGCTGGGATTGACATTTGTACCAAATGAACCACAGTCAACCTAGGTTGTAAACTAAGCACAAAGTAAGCTTAGATTGTAAAACAACAAAATTAGAAGCTCCTAGAGCAAAGTACTACATTTTCTCGCATCTAAAGTCGACAATGCTCAAGTTCAGAAAACGTCTACTGGCACAGAGCACTACAGAGACTACACTCTGTATCTATTCTTAGCACTGCTCTCATCTTGCCTTGCATCTTCTTACAGAACCAATCAGACCAAAACATAAATTATTACTTATATAACTTAACATGATTTGAATAAATCAACAGATAACATACATGTATAGATATCCTTACATGAAATATGAGCCCTGTAGTTTCATTGCTCTCTAGAATGCCCTTCCACTGTTTTCCAATGCTCACCTATGCAAGAAAGAGGATATGATATATCTCCAAACTTCAGTTAAGAAAATCCAACTCGTAGGTATAAATAAGTGAAACTTTATGGTGCCCATATTAACCAGTAATACTTGGTTTTTGGGAAAATAGAATGCAAATCTGCAAAATACCATAAAGCAACAAAGATATAATTTCACAGTAGTTTTTGGGATCTTATATTTACACCTTAGCTGATCAATATTGTATTTGTGCAATAAATGAAAAGGATTGTATGCGATTCGCCTAGAAGTATCTCATCATTTGTAATAAGGAAATAGTTGAAAGGCAATAGCTAGTTTGTGATTAGATAAATGAATTCACTTTGATCAGCCCAACAAATACACATAGTAGGACATAACAATTACCTGAACAGCCTCATTTGCTGCATTCTTGGTCCAAAGAGCAATTTTTTCTTGCCTATTTCTGACATTGACAATTGCTCCACATATTTCATCTCCATGATCAAACTGTTCCCCGATCAGTGCTTGCAACTAGTACCAGTAAATACAAATAATTAGAGGACACATTTAACCGTAACTCAACCTAGAACAACACTTGAAGGTTAGACCATACCGTACACAGCCAGGAATCGTTAGATTTGCCTCTAGAAAAAGTTAAGTACATTTCCCTCCATTAGCACAAACAGGAGTCTTAATTAAATTATCACACAGACTAGTACAAAGACACAAAGCATACTCACAGAAGTCATCCTTCTTACAGCATTCTCAATTAAAGAAGCACAAAAATTGATTCAAGTTTACAGCAAAACATTTCCCCGTCCAAACAATCAAACAAACATTTCCCCTTTTTAATTGCACATTTGCAACAATGCAATTCAAGAAGCTTCTGTACTTTTCTCCACCCCAGAGTCCCCCCTTCTTTCTCATGTAATTCTCATGGACAGTACACGCCATAAACAATTCTTGCAATGAAAGAGTGGTCCTTCATTTGGCCTGTATATATGAAAGATGAAGAAATCAACTATTGTAAGGCATAAAATACGTTTTGCATTAACAGAAGACAAAAAAACCTCAAAGAGTGATAAGCCCAAAATCTAGCAAACCCAGCAACCCAGAAAAAAAAAATCAAATCTAAATCCGACCAAATATTTTCTGTAAAAGAGTTGGTAAGAGGTTTTACCTTTTAGAATTGGTGGACAACGCTGCTCTACCCAGTTTTTGATGAGGATAATTGATGCTTTAACAGTTCAATGACCGTAGAGGAAAAAGAAGGAGACGACAATCACAAATAGAGTTCATCTCGTGTTTCTGATGAGAACGATACTTCTTAGAGAGAGGAGGACAAGTAGAGGTCCTCTCTTCCAATTTGTTCCGATGAGGATTAGGGATTGACAACAAAGAGAGGAGCAGAAGAACTGAAGAACGATGCATCTGCGAATCTACGATGAAGAGAGAAGATTGAGTTGTTGGGTTCAACGTGATTTTCAGAAAGGACGACGACAAAATAGGTAGTTGAATATATTTCATTAAAGGGTAAATTCCTTCTATGGTACCTGAGGTATTGCTACTTGGACAGTTTGATACCCGATGTATTAAAGGGGACAGTTTGATACCTGAAGTTAGACTCTGTTTGACACTTTGGTACTTCTGTTAATTTTTCTGTTAAATGTAAGGATAAAATTGACATTTAGAATATATGTATAAAAACATAATAAAAAAACATGAGTTTGTGGATTGATTGCCGTTCTTCATAATTTTATAGGTATGAATTAATGTTTATGAGTTATGTTGAAGGTGAAATATTCAAATTTTATGTTAAAGAAATATAATAATCAGATATTTTTTTTGTATTATTCTCTATGAATCCACTGATTTTTGCTCTAGAACTTGGATTTTTCCTCCTCTTCCTAAACACAATGCGATGATATTATTTGGTTGTCACGCCCCGAATTTTGAATAAACAATTCAAATCCGGAACATGAATATACAACTAAAACACAAGTCACTCAAAATTTCGAATCTCAAATTAATGGTTACAACTCACTTATACAAAGTAATATGTAGAGCTCATATTGAGCATCACTCACCTCACTATTACAATCACTGTAAAACTACAACAATTACTCTAACCCGCACGATCACCGCCCTGATTCTCCTATCCTGCAAGATTTCCCGCTACACAATTTGAATAGTGTACCGGGAGTTGCAACAACACAAAACCCGGTAAGCTTTTTGCAAAGCTCGTATGAGTAAACAAGAAAGGAATGTTGATTTTATAACACAATTATTTTATCCCAAGTAAAAATCAACAATCAAAACATTTGTGATAAAACATCAAACAAAACACGGGAAAACCACAACGAATACTTTTCTACAAATCTCTACCCACAATACTACCACTTTGGTCCATCCCAACTGTTTGGACCCAACACCAACAACACGTTAGAGTTCTAACTACCTTGTTACCTGTCATCTCGGTTATTATTTAACCGGCGGTCTTCGGACACCCTGTCCTCAGAGCACTACATCTCGGTTATTATTTAACCGGGGTTCTTCGGACTCCCCGTCCTCAGAGCACTACATCTCGGTTATTATTTAACCGGGGTTCTTCGGACTCCCCGTCCTCAGAGCACTACATCTCGGTTATTATTTAACCGGGGTTCTTTGGACTCCCTGTCCTCAGAGCACTACATCCCAACACTCTATACATCCCCCAATGTCCATCATAAAATCCACATAACTCAGTGATTAAAATCATCGCATATAAATATGGTAATTCACGTATAAAGCCACATCTCAAACCATAATAAATAAATCATCACAATTCCACACTCTTCAATGTCACACCATTCCATATATATATCCACGTAAATATATATATAAATAATCATCCGCTCAGGGATAATTACTAATACCAACTATAGTTCACGCAAGAAAAACAGGAAATTCATTTTGTATAATTAAAAATCATTTTACTTACCTATGGACCGCAGTTGATCAAGTCCATGTGATTAAAAACAAATATTTATTCCATAAATATTTTTCACACAATTACGACAAATAATTAATTAAAGTTACTCGGTTCGTAATATGAACCGCGTGAGATTTACTCACCTCTAATCCCGCTGCGTCTTCTTATAACTCGAATAAGAATCACAATTCGTCCGCCAAATCAAACCGTCAAACACCTAAACAGTCGAGGTGGCCGGATTTCGTTTTCCAGTTTTCCGACGAGGCTCCGACGAGCTTGAAAACGTCCACCTCTTGAGCGATCCTTCTTGGGGTTTGATGAGAAGGTTTAGGCGAGTTCAAAAAGCCAAGAAACCTGAAGATTGGTGGTCGGAATCAAGAGATATCAGAGTTGACTTTGTTTTGAGCTCGGATCGGACCATCTCGGGTTCACCGGTTTTCAGGCCGTGCCGGTGGAAACTACCACGTCCAGCAGCTGCAGGGAGTCGAGGCGAAGGCAAGGGAGGTGCTTTGGCGTCAAACGGTGGCCGGAGGGTGGAGAACGGTGGCCGGAAAGCTTGCTCTGTTTTTTTCTTCCGTTTCAGACGCAAGAGAGAGAAAACGACGATGGTTTCCCAAAAGGGAAATAATGAAAATGATTTTGGAAGTTTCCGAAAATGGAAGCTTTATACAAAACTGGAAACTTTTTCAAAAAATCATAACTAATTCATAAGAACTCCGATTTTCGTGTTCCGCATATGCACGCGATCGTATCGACGAGCACTACAACTTTCATGAAGGAAGTTTTCCCAAATTTGGTACGTATAAAAAGTCACTTTTTGAGACGCCCCTAAATGACGTACGATTTCGAAATAAAATTGTTCGAGCTAAATTCACAACCCTCAAAGCTTCGTACTTCCTTCCATGACCACGAAATCATTCTAAAATGTCCTCGGAAAATAAATTGAATTTTCGGGGTATTACAATCTGCCCTCCTTAAAGAAATTTCGTCCCGAAATTTAATCGCGAGACCATTTCTCCCGATTAAAGTTTTCTGTAGTTTATACAGAATAAACTGTAGAAAACTACAAGGGTACGGCTCGACGTATAAAAATACATCCGTATACTGAGCGTATACACCAAGGATACGACTTGAAGTATAAAAATACGTCTGTATACTGGGCGTATACACGATTCAAAAATAATGTAAGAGGTAAGGTTCGAACTCCAGACCTCCTAGACCAAGGTTTTGCTCTCAACCACTGAAGCAAGAGCTGCTTTCAATAATATATGCACATGTGTTATATTTATTATGTCAAAAGCGACATAAAAATAAATACAAGGGGATGCAAGGTTTCGAACCCTTAACCTGCTGCTCAAAAATCTTGCCCCTAACCACTGGAGCACAAGTTGTGCTTAATATAATGTGTACAAATTTTATACTTATTATGTCATAAACGAACATAATAAAAATAAACGAGAGGCGAGGTTCGAATCTCAGACCTTTTGTACACAAACTCCACACTCAACTACTCGAGCACGAGCTGCTCACGTTACTATCCATACCAATCCTTTTATTTAAACCCAGCGGTTTCAAACTGTTTCAACAATCCGGCCCAAAACACCCAAAACTGTTGCAGAAATCCAGCCCAACGTATCCAAAATTGTTTCAGAAACTTGGCCCATCATATCCAAAATTGTTTCAGAAACTCGGCCCATCATATCCAAACTGTTTCAGAAACTCGGCCCATCAGGCCTCCACCCACAGCTACAGTGACCAAACTGTTTCAGAAACTTGGCCCATCAAGCCTCTACCCACAGCTACAGTGATGGCCTTTATCCGAGACAGGCCCAAGTACGGCCCACTTGCCACGGCTTATCCCTTCCGTGATTTACGGCAGTCATATCTGCTTTCGGCTAAAGCTGTCTGCCACAGCTCCTCGAGATTCACTCGGTCCCCTTACACGCTCTCCACGCGCCAACAGCCTTTCCGTGTTTTCGGGCAACTTTTAATCCAACGCGTAGATTGAATCTCTGAGATCGTTCATCCAACGGTGGAGATTTGCTCACCTTGCTCTATAAATAGGTACATTCTGAGGGCGCAATTGTTCACTCCAAAGGAAAGGAAAAATCTCTCTTGAGCTCCAGCCCTTCTCTCTCAACTCTTCAGTTTTCCTCTTCTTTCAAAACTCAAATCCTTTCTTCTTCGATTCAATCCTTCTCTTTCGATCTTCTCTCCCATCTAGTTGATTTAATCACTTCTTTCCTCTGGGCTTTCAAATCTCCAACACCCCATCATCAACCTCAATCCTTCTAAGATCAATCCGCCACAAACACTCAATCACTCTGTTGGTCTTCACTTTTCACTTCCTCTCAACGCAACACCATGGAACCACGAACTCTGCAACTAATGGAGCTTCAAACCCAGCAACACATGGAACTACAACAACAGCAACCAACTGAGGAGGGAGGAAGCAACCAAGCAGCCGGGAGTAGTGCCAGCACGCCAATCAGACCAACCAACAACCGGTGGACTCCCACACCAGCTCAACTGAGAATCCTCTAGGAGCTTTACTACGATAGGGCGCTTAAAAACCCAACTCCAGAGCAGATTCAAGGGATCTGTCTCCATCTGAGACCGTATGGGCAGATCGAGAACAAGAACGTCTTCTTTTGGTTCCAGAACCTCAAGGCTCGTGAGAGGCAGAAGTTGAAGGAAATTCGGAACGTTAGGGTTGGTGGATCCCTCGATCTCAAATTTGGATCCACAAGTTCTACTGATGGTGGCAGATCCATAGATCTCAACTTCGGTTCCACCGATTCTACTGGTGATGATGGATCGATCGATCTAACCCTTGGGTTACAATCATTCATGGAACGACGAGGAGGAGATCACCAGGAGGTCGAGACTCTTCCTCTGTTCCCTGAGCACGGTGAAGACATCCTTGGTAACCCGAAGACTACATCCGAGGAAGTTAACGCATTTGGTTACTATTCAGGTGGCTCAGGCGGTTACAACAGTGGCTCACCTGTTTCTCTTGAGCTCAGCCTCAATCCATTCGGAGCCGCTGACCTAGCTTAGAATAGTGTAGTCCTCAGTTTGTTTATTTTGTAATCTAACTAATCAATAAGATTGGATGTATGTCGTTTCTTCTTTTTGTTAAACCAACAACGACACCAAGGATCGAACCTTGGTCGTCAAATACTCTTTCAAAACCTTCGTCAACTATGCTGCACGCCTCAATCAAAATAATGCATCACAAAACAATTATTCCAAAAACCCAACAATCAATTCAGTCACACAGTAGTCTAGCTAGCATCATAGAGTCAAACCAAACACAACACTCGCATTAGAAAGTGGTTCCACCACGTAGCAATCCAATTTCTCGAATTAATCACCACTGGAATACCCTACCATTATCGATAACCAGTGTTACAAGGAAACATGACATCTAACTATAAAATTTAAAATAGATAATCAGTTTTCTCAGTAATTGGTTTCCAACATTGAGGTTTCCAAGGGATCACTAAAAACTCCCACTAATAATTCCAATGCTGCTTAACAACCGATTACAACACAATTACAATTTCTCAAAACTTAATTCAAAGTTGAAACCACCATTAATAGTCCTAGTTCCATTCCCACCAACTATCCTGTTTTCGAACCATTAAAATACTCAGAGACAACCCAAAACATTGTCTCCGATACTTAAACAAAACTTCAAACTCTTCAATTTCCACTTCAACTAACCCTTATGATTTAAGGTACTCGGAGATGACTCAAATCTATAGTCGCTCACCTCTATCACTCAAACACGAGATCAACTTCGTTCTCACAACTTAAACCCTGCTCAACAACTTACAAACACATGGAAGAATTAATCACAATAATTCATTCCCTAACTGCAACACAACTCACAACTCCACATGAGTCACGAATCTATTCAACAACATCTGTGTGTCCAACTTAAGAAGGAAAATTTACTATCGATTTATACTCATAACCACCCAAGGTACGTGCATAGGCCAACATCATGCCTTCAACCAAACACCTCAACATCCAAAAGAACTTCACTTCTATATAACAATCTCCCTAACTCAATAGAGTTAAATCCGAAGGTTTCCATCCACTAAAGATTATAACTCGCGGCAACTGAACTTATTCAACTACGAACCTACAAGACAACTTTACGGTTCTAAGTACTACTTCTTTGAATATCCAACACCTAAGAAGTATAGTATGCTTGGCTAATACACGTATAACACTTAAAACACAGTATAAGTCAAATACAAGTCCATATTAACCAAGTCAATACTACAGG
>BDJD01002005.1:60564-77261 GCA_002564525.1 Rosa multiflora
TTAACAAAAGTAGATTAGCCACACATTGTCTTAAAATTCACAACTAAAAACATATGAGTTTGAATTAGAAGAAAGTAAAAACCGCAAGGGGAAAAAGATGAGAGCCACGAATTCACTTTTAGGCAGCCTTGAATGGAAGAACTCCCTTCAAGATGGTACACGGCAAGGCTTGATGAAGATGGATGATGGTGTGCACGGTTTTTGCTTATGGAGGACTTGGAAATTTCAAAACTTTGTGTGCTAGGGTTTAGGGAAGAAGATGGCACTGTAGGGGTGGTTCGTTTGCAATGTGTTCTGCTGCTCTATATATAGGTGGAGTACCCCCAAGTTTCCTTTTCCAATTCTGCTTCAAAAGCCTCCCCTAGTTGCTTGAGGATTACTCTAATTAGTGCACAATTAAATGATTTTCAAGCCTTAGTAATCTTCCCAAAATCTTGTGGAATCATTCTAGGACTCTCCTTCATATTTGCAGCAGCAATAACCTTCCAAAAATGCCCAAGAAATCCGTCCATAGAAGATTTCTGCCGAACTGTCCTGTTTTGACTTGGATTCAATTTCTGTCTTTGAAGCTTCCTTCTTATACAAGGAACGACTTCGTTTTGCCAATTTTATGGATGTTTCTTGACTCCTACATGTTCTATGACATCATATCTTCTAGAATGATCAATAATCTTCTGGAAAAACTCCAAGTAAATTGCCGGAAAAGATCTCCCAAAAAGCTTCGTGAAAAGCTGACAGTCTGCCTTATCTGGAAGCCTGCTTTGACTTTGATTTCCTACTGCCTCGTTGACGCTTCTAACCAGTTATTTAGCTCTAGTTGAAGTATAACATCATGTCTTCAAGTCCCTGGACCTTCTGCAAAGTTACAGCTGGAAGAATGCAAGAATCTCTCCTCAAAATCGTTCCCAGAAAGCTGATTCTGAAACTGCAGTTTTCTGCTTTGCAGCAACTGTTTTGCACAATGATTTCTGTGGACTTCCCTTGTAATTTCCGGCTAAAAGGTTGATCAAAATTAGTCCTCTCATCAGTACTTCATGATCCATGGCTTCGTTGCTCCCTTTAAGCTTCTATTTCTCTTGAATCACTACACAAACAACCTAAAAAGAAAACAAAGTTAAAACTGACTTTTTAAAGGAAATAGCTAAGAAAAGTGTAAAGGATTGCACATTATATTTGTCGCATTTATGCTCCTATCAAATATGTAACAAGTCTTTCGTCAGACAAAATATTAGAAATATCATACGGGAAAGGAAGAAAGGTAATTCCCATTTCTTGTATACATCTTATTTGGGTTGTGTAAAAGAAATGACAAAAACCACCTATGATTTAGCTCATCATTTCAAACATCATTTTTTCTGCATAAGAGAACCAGCTAGACAAAATATCGAACATCTGGTGTGCATAAAAGTAACTTGTAAACTAACACACAATTACCTGTAAACATACAAAGGAATTGAGTCCATGCAGCAGACAAGGATATATAAATGTTGTAAAAGAAGACCATATTGATTAAGGGAAGTCTGATCAATTCACTTCCCAAATTCCAATCAGTTTCATTTCCACAAGAGACTTCAGCCTATATGACAAGAAAATCCATATACATAACGGAGACTAGATGTCAAACTTTGTAATATTTTTAGAATTGGACAACAGGAAATTGCAATTGCAAGCACTTGTACAATAGATAATACAGGATTGTTTAAATAAAAAGATAAATAAACTTATTATATAGGACTACTTACAATGTTAATATCAGATTACCTAATAGCTTAGGTAAGAGCGTCTTGAATTAGTCAAAATGCTAGACTAGGTGGATATGATTGATTGACAGATTTATATCACCAGAAGCATGGTAGTATTGCATCTTGTGATATACAATATTTGCAATCACTGGACCATATATTTACCCAAGGACCAAAATATCGAGTTTCGAGGAAATATCGATGGTCCCAAAAATGGAAATTTCGATGGAAATATCGAGGATATATCGATTTCGGTAAATAATCAAGAAAAATGATGGAAATTTGAAGAAAAACATGGAAATTTTAAGTGAAACTTTTAGATATGTTTATTTTATCAATTGTCTACTATATATAGAAAGAAAACCTTGAATAAACCTTGTTATATAGTAATTTGTAATAATTTAATATGAAACGGTAGATGCTGAATCGCCGATAACTCTTAAAATTTTTGAAATAAACATCTAATTTTTTTTTTTTATAGCTAGAAACTCAATGGGAGGCTAGGCCATCACGCCTTATATACATTTTTTGTACATATCATACATTACACCTTGAATTATATGAGTAACTTAGAACCACGTAGAAGACCTATGAGGTACAAGGTATGAAGATTATTTAGTGCAAGGTATGAAGATTATTTGGTGCAAGGTATGAAGATGATTTTGAACTATTTATAGAAGTTATAATTTGAAATGTTGTTGTAAAATTTTTGAACATTTAGGAAAAGAAAATTCAATATAGTAATTAAGTGTTTCAAGTTAGTTATTGATTGGACGTGTATCTAAGTTTTCAGATTCGTAGGCAAATGAATATATATTTGAATGTTGTGATTAATACATAAAAGTTATGTGCAGTAGAGTTAGCAAACCCTCTTAAAGGTTAGTGGGATGACCAAGGTTTGATCCTTGGTGTTGTTGTAGGTTTTTGGAATGTATGGGGAAATATCGAAAATTTCGGGAAATATCGAGAAATATCGAAAATTTTGACCGAAATTGTCATGGTAATCGGGCCTAAAAAAAAAACGAAATTTTCTGCGAAATTTCGCCGATTTTTTTGATTTTTCAGTCCTTGTATTTACCTTCAAGTAGGCTTCAACAATTGAGATGGCAGCATTTGAACGGTCCATTTGTAGAAACACCAATTACTGAGCTCCCTGCTGGCTGCTTATTGTTAACATACAGATTGCAGAGAAAGCTTCCTTTAAACTAGATTATAAAATTAGAGTAGTAATCTATAAACTAGATTATGCTCAGATAATTAATACTAAAGTAAAGATTCATTCAGAATTTTGCATTTGGTGATCGATACCTGTTCAGTTCCACTATCCAGATTGGAATGTGAGGTTTGGGATGTGAGAAATGTTGACGCCTTTTTTGTGTTCTCCTTCCAGAATTGGACAATCCAGGATCGTCAAAGTACGCAGTGCTGTTATCTTGTAGAGGAACTCTGGCAGTGCTTTTAGCTTTGGGCACCAATCAATTCGCAACTCAGAAAGGCATGGCATTATTGTGATTTCAGAAAGAAAGGCCCACTCTTCCCAGTTGGGCATGCTACGAAGAGAAAGTTGTTTCAATTTGGGGAAAAGAATTCCTGAGACTTCTTCTTCTTCTTCTTCTTCGATTCCCACAAATTCAATTCCCACTTTTTTCACTTTCTCCATATCTTGTATCTCCAGAATTTCAAGCGATGGCAATTTTCCAAGAGGAGGCAAAACTTCACAAAATCTCCAGTAAGTGAGATAAAGTTTTCTCAAATTGCGTAAAAACTTGATCCAATAGAGAGAATCGATGGTGCCATGGCACCACAAAATGGATAAAGATTCCAAATTTTGATGTGGTTGCAATGCTTTCACCATTTCTGAATCACCTTTTCTCTGCTCTCGACCATATTCAATTGGGAACCATATTCCCAAATGAGAGGTGCTCCTTATTCCCCAACTGTGCTTTCTCAATCTCTCTTGCATCATCTTTCCCCAATCCTTGTATCCAAAGGCGCCCCTGGAGCTGGTCCATGATTCCGAGATCTCCTAATTTCAATGCTTCATCATCACCCTCACATACATAAAAGCAGTCCAGTACTTGCAGACTTTTCAAACTCCCAATCCCTTTTGGTAAGTACCTCAGCTTAGAACAACCCCCAACATATAGATGCTTCAAGTTAATCAACTTTCCCATTGCCTTGGGTAGTTTCTCTAGTTTATTACAGAACTCCAGGACCAGAGTTTGTAGAGTGTATAAATCACACACAGCATCCGGTAATTCTTTGAAATCACGATTATAAGACAGATCCATATATCTCAAATGAATCAATTCACCAATCTCTTTTGGAACTTCATTGAGCTTGTTACGACGTAAATTCAATGTCCTGAGGCATTTCATTTGCATAATTGAACCCGGGATTATGGTTGTAATGCTTGAATCAAGGAGTGTGAGGGTTCGTACATTTTTGCAGTTGTCAAATGAAGTAGGAAATGAAAGTGTACCTTCGGGTACACTTGTTAGGGTCAAATGACGAACTTTATCACCCGGTAGCTCCATTCTTTGATTAGCACCCTCAACTGCTTCTATAAAAATGCACTCTTTTTTAGTAAGAAACTGCACAAAGTCATGCACAATATCATGCATTTTGCACCTAACAAGTCCCCTCTTATCTTTTCTAAAATCTTGAAAGAAAGACCGCATTACTAGACTCTAAAAATAATATTGACCTATTCTTCTCTTATCTTTGTTTCCCTTTGAATTAAGATAACCTTGTGACATCCAAAGCTCAATCAAATTTTCTTTTCTTAACTCATAATCTTTGGGAAATATAGCACAATACAAAAGGCATCTTTTAATTGCAGGGGCCAAATCATAATAACTTAGTAATAGTGGTCGGAAAACTTGTTCCTCAACTTCTTCTAGTTCCCATATCTTACTATTCAGAACATCCCGCCATTCCTCTCTTGTTTTCTTATACCACACTAGACTGCCTAAAGTTTTTGCAGCAAGAGGCAAACCTTTACACTTTTTCACAATTTCCTCACCAATAGCTCCAAACCCGTTAGCCTCATCTTCTTCCCTATCCAAAAATGCAAAGCTATTGAACAATGCGAGACAATCCCTATCGCTCAACTTGTCCAAATGGATTGTGCTTTTGGTTGCTCTCATCATTTTAGCAACCCCTTCTTTTCGCGTGGTCACCAGTATTGTACTGCCCTTAGCACAACTTTGCATTATAATTGGTAGTTTCAAATTTTCCCACTTTTTAGGGTCTTCCGTCCACACATCATCTAGTACAAGAAGAAACTTCTCATCCTCAACTTGTCTCTTGATAGATTGCAATAAAATTTCCAACTCATTTGAACTGCTTTGGGTTCCATCTAGATTTTCAATAATCGCTTTCGCAATCTTAACCTCATCAAAAGGGTCTGAGACACAAACCCATACTTTCTTGTTGAAATGGGCTGTAATCTTTTCATTGTTATAGGCCAGTTGGGCAAGAGTAGTTTTCCCCATCCCTCCCATCCCTACAATATGGATGACAAGGAACCTCCCCCCATCTTGATTACTCTCTCTCAACAACTTGCTCAACAAATACTCTTCTTCTTCTTCTCGGCCAAATATCGTAGATACATCGACCAAAGATGAAGTCTGTCGTTGAATAAACTGCTCATGATGGCCACCTATTGTGGATTGATGAAAGCCATACATTTCTCTTTCATCAGCAATCAAAGTTAACTTCTCATTCAGTTCCTTTATCCTTCTAGCTATGTTATGATGATGAATGACCTTATTGACTTGACCAAAACAAAAGCAACCGGAGGACGTGGGGAAACGTACCTTCTTCTTGGTAACAAGAGCATTATCTCCTTCCACCGGCCTCTTGCTTCTCCTCCGCTTGTTGTCTGAGAAGTTCAGTGTTCCACTCATCTAGCACGTCGTCCATCTCGTACGACACATCTTTGAGCTTCTGCAACCAGTCGCCCACGCTGGCCTCTGTCACTTGTTTCTTCTCGGCATCCTCAAGCACAGCCTGGATGGCTTTGAGCTTGCTGCTGAAACTTTTAACATCTTTGTCAGCATTCAAAACCAGTTTCACCGCTTCATTTGTGTGTTGATATACTACTGAAGCCAATTGCTCCAGAAGCACAGAGATGAGTGCCTCAGCCATTTTTTGTGTTAGAACTTGATTATAATTGTAAGAGAAAAAGAAGAGTTGATCGAATATGAAATTGTTGGATGAGCTAGTGTGCTCTGGCCTCTCTTCTACCAAGTATATAGTGTCGAAAGTAGATAAGATAGGGACTACTGGAGCCAATGAGCGTGCCTCAATTAAACATTTGGTAGAATATTGCTAACAAGAGTGAATGAAGTAATTAAATCTCGAGTATGCAGGGAAAGGATTGCTAATTTTTGTTTATCAGAAGACGTAATGGTATTTCATTTGTTCAAACACGAGTTTTATTTGTTCAACAGTGGGTTCACTTAAACGTTAATCATCTCTCACATAAAAAGTCACTTACGCATACAATGTCACATTCCATACCATATTAGTATTAAGATTTCCAATTCCATGTGTTTGGTAATTTCCAACGCCTCATTTGAGTCGGTACCAGCATTATACTTTTCAAGGAGGATGAAACGTTTCACCACAAACGCCTCATTTGATTCTTTCTTGATTTTGATTTTAGGCTCTTGCATGCATTCTTTCTTGAACGCAGAACTTGAATTTTGGGGTTAAGTTTTTTAGGGTTGGAATGAAGCTTTTCACACTGGCCAAAACAAAAGAAAAAGAATGGACCTTTTCATGATCTTTAGGATAATGAAAGGAAAGGTGACATAAATGATTGATGAAAATTCTGTTTTGCTGAAATTTTATTGTTTTTGACTATTTAAAGGTCGAGTCTTTACATTAATTCAGTTTAAATTCAAGATTCTTCATGGTGTTGATTTCATTTCTGAGATTGACTTGAGTTAATTTGTTCAGTTTTGAATTTTTTTAAATTACCAATGGCTACAACATACCAACATCTATAAATTTCACGCATGTCTGGTTGCTTATTGTCATTCTTCATTGTGTTGATTTTGATTTCTGAGATGTGTTTAAGTTCAAAATTCCTCTGAATTTGCTCAGCTTGTGAACCTTTTTTGAATTATCATTGGCAACACTATACCCACATCTTGTATGGTGCAAGTCTTTTGGCATCTCCGAAATTATATTGTCTAGATTTGTGATACTTCATTCCAATTTTCAACCAGGTTTGTTTTTTGTTGTATGGAATAAGCATATTTAAGTTATTTGTTTGAGATAATGTTTTCATCTTTTGATGATGCAAATTTCTAACTTTGCGTTTCTTCTTGCAGAGCAATTGTTACTAAAGTCTTTACCAGATACATTCCCAGTTTCATTCTTCTGTTATTTCTGAAAATGGTATCCTTTGTCATGTAATTCTTTTTATCAATTCAAGAATATATGTCTCACAATGAAATAAAAGGAGTGCATCTTCAAAAGTACTTTGGTTCACAATGGTTGTCTTTTTTTTTTGCTAATGTATTTACTGGATCATTTTTCTAAAACTTCCATCTTTTTTTATAAATACCAAGAACATTCCTGCAAAGCTTGATTTACTTTGATATTTGTTTACTTTCCTTGAAATTGCAGAGTACAGAATCGTCTCTGATGTGGCTGGACTTTTGGTTGTCCTTACTTAAAAATCTAAGGTAAGTAATCCCTTTGTTCAAGTGATTGCTGTTTAGCATTGTTTATTAGTTTTTGGTGATTTTGTCCCTTTGTATACCCTCCTGGTAAGTTCGTAATTTTGGAGAACTGTCAGACTTAATGGGGCTTTTGTGCATCTTGTAATGTCACCTTAATTTTATTGGATTGCAGCCTTGGTTTCTCACAAATGCTTACTACTTTCAGCTTTTATTGAAGGGAAAATGATCATTTACCCGATTTTAGGTTAAAAATTGCCCACTTGCTCCACCAACTGTTTTTTAACCCCATTTACTCAAAACACTCTAAGGGATTATTTCCCCTTTACCCAATTATTTCTTTTTTCTTTTTTTTTGAGACTTTTTTGCCCTCTCCTTCTCACTTAGAGAGAGAAGTCACCTTCCACCTTGCTGTGCTCCGGTGACCAGTGGCCGGGCGGTCTCAGGCCACCGGTGACCGGATTCCGGCGACCGATGACCGGATTCTGAAACCGGTAACCTAAATCCGGCGACCAATGACCGGAATCAGGAATCCGGCTATTATTGCCCCCCAGTAATCATATTACTGCCCCCCAGTAATCATATTATTGCCTCCCAAAAATCATATTATTGCCGTCTAGTGAATTGTATAAACTCCCAAAACCAAAATGAATACATTACAGGCACAATTGATCAATTTATAATCATATTATTGGCTCCCAATAATCATATTATTGCCCCCCAATATAAAGTCCAATGTCTCTATTGCCTCCCAATAGACCACTAAAAATGCACCATTTTGTATGATTCACAGATAATTTGACTTTAATACACAGAAAACAACAGGTAACTTATCAATGCACCACACTATAGTGATCCATGTCCCTCATTTCAAAGTCTACTGGGGGCCAATAATGTGTCTACTACCTCATCTTCGTTACCAACAGACCCAACGTTTTGCTCATTATCCATAACCATCTCCACAACACCGTTCTTCAATTCGTCTTCGGTGACCTTCGACTCCGCCACATCGTTTCTAGGCTCGTCGTCGCTCATTACATCCACCACATTGCTCACCGGAAGCTCATTCTCAGCCTTCCTGGCCCGGGTCCGGCCAAACGAACAGGTGACCTCCGCCTGAGCCAAATCAAGGTCAATTCGTGCTCCCAGGTCGTTCACCGGCGGGAAGCTCTACATGCAGAATGACCTCAACATGTCCGCTGCGTCCGTCACCAAGTAGCTCTGCGACCTCGACTTGCTGCTCAGATCTGGCATCCTCCACCAGTCAAACGCCACCTCCGCCATCTCGCCCCTTGCCGCCGCAAACGATGAGTCGGCAATCACCGTCGAGGCCTCATCGGCGACCCGGAAAACACCTCCTCTATTTCGGTCTTCATCGGCGCCTTCTCCGGCGACGCAGAACCACTCGATCGGAGCCTCCTCCATTTGCCGCTGCTTCTGGAAATATTGCGCCATGCCGGAGTAGAGAGAGAGAGAGAGAGAGAGAGAGAGAGATAGAGGGACACGTCTGAGAAGAAAAGAGAATATGATAGGAGAGTAATTTTTTAATTAAAATAAGGGTATTACTATCAAATACTGTTAGATTGAGTAAATGGGGTTAAAAAACTCTAGGTGGAGTAAGTGGGCAATTTTTAGGCTAAAATTGGGTAAGTGGTCACGGCCCCTTTATTGAATTTCCTTGTAGATCTGACATTTGTATCAGTCTTAAATGTGACTGTGTATATTCTTGCTGGGAAATTAATTTTATGAACTTATCAATCAAAAGCAGTTTCTTTGGAATTTTATATTCTTTACACCAAATAGAGAATATTTTTCTAAGACTAGCTCCTTCCAGCTTTTGAGGCCTGTTGCTAGCTAACTTATATCACTGTATTAGGGTGATGAGGTGAATATGATTGTCAAAGGCTAAGCTGCTCCATGGAAAGCTCTCGGAAAGGAAATACAATCACAAGTATATCATCTTGTCCTTGATTCGCCATCAATCTATTTGAATTTTTAAAGTAAGATTGACAATTAAATGACTGGTCATATGCAATTTTATTGCTAGTTTATATCTGGTTAATTTGTAGATTTTTAAACTTAATGACTTATGTGGCATAGCAAGACTACTTTTAATGTATGTCCCATACGTTAAATTGACATGTAGCATTTATTATTTTGTAGAGGGTTATAATCTGAAACAGAAAGCTGCAAGAGCTTATGAATGAGGAGACAAAAAATGTTGTTCACTCAATAAGGTACGCGTAAAATCTACTCTTTTGTAAATGTGAATAATGATGTATAGTTAGTTCAAGAACACATAGTTATGGCCTAAGTAGTCCTTGAACGTGGTTGAAATGGCTTTGCATACAATTGCAATAATATGTTGTATTAGCGACAATTTACAAGTTTGATTATGAAACAAAGGGGATAAGAATCAGTAATTAAGTATGCATCCTCCATAAAAGTGGCCTAATACCACCATTCATATATATATTATGGTTGTATAATTGCAATTAAGTACTTAAAAACTTGATGCATAGAACACTATTGTTCAATATAACCTAGTTTTTAGCTTCAGATTTTACCTTCTATGTGTCAATCATGCCGATAGATGTTTAATTTATGAGTTTGGACCAGCTTTTTCTACATAGTCAATGTGAATGATAATTGTTTGTTTAAAGTTTCTTGCCGAAAGAAATTTCATTGCAGGTTGATACTTTTTGACTAACTTGTGTGTTTTTCTGCTTGTAGGAAAAGATATGGACTTTGTACACTGTACTTGCAATTCAATGACAGGAGGAGAGAGGAGGGCAATATCTGGTATTATGAAAGAAGGTATGTGATACAAAACATATAGGGAGCTTTTATATGAACTTGTGTAAATGCCCAATTGCTGCTGCAGTTACCTTTCAGTTTGATTAGTTACCTGTCATATGAGCTTTAGTCTTTGTTTGTAAATCTCTCTTATTGTTTTAGCTTTTATATTCTACCCTAGCTGGGATAGTTGTTTAGTTTATGAGCTTCAGGTGATATTATTACATGGTCCATATTCATGATTATCATCTGTTTTATATTTCTTGCCCTAAAGAAATAAAATTATCAGTGATTATTTATATCCAAGTAATCCTTGCCCATTTTGCTGCTTTGCAGGAGAGATCATTTTGCAGTTTGGTGATGGTTGGAGAGAGATGAGAGCAATGTATGGTTTTAGATGAAAGAAGACAACGATTTTGAAGTTGAAGACAACGATTTTGAAGTTGGGGCTGAATATGTAGGACCCATAGAGTTTTTTATTCGACTATTTGTATTTAGATATTTTAATATACATATTTTTTATTTATTAATTATATGGAGTCACCAAAGATTGTATTGGTGGGTAGACTTCATATGTGGGACCCATAATAGTAGACACCAAAAAAATGATAGTGAGTTTTTGGGTAATTGTCACGCCAGCAATGGAAAGCTACAAATAATAGTGTGGCTAAATCCGTGCCTATTGGTGTTGCCCGCCAATGATTGGTGCCCATTGCTTCAATTCACACCATTAGTGATGGTGTCCCCTGGGCATATTTGTTGTAGTGAACTATAACCGCACAACGTAGAAGCCGCTCTTGTCTGATAGCATGGTTCTGAAGACTGATGAATTGAAGCTCTAGACTAGAAGGCTATAAGCTCATTAAGCTGATAGCACTAAAATCTCTAGACTAATGTCCACATAAACCGTCCACTATAAAACAAAAAGATCTCAGAACTCAGACAAACAGAGGGTCTTAACATCTAATTTAAATGGATGGAACTACGTACCATTTGGCCATCAGTCTTCAGCATATTAGTCATAACCAAGTGTATCATGAGACGAGGCATTCATAAGGGGATACACATCTGGTTACTTATGGTATGATTTTCTCCAACTTGAAATAAGAACATTGTTTTGGAACATATAGCAGAGTATCAAATATCATACTTAATATATCAAGACTTTGAATTGGATCAGAGTTCCAATTAAGAACTATTATACCATTGAAGAATCCATATTGTTCTCATCAGAAACAGAATGATCGAGAAGGAGATAATTACTTTACATGCTTAGCAAAGCACTGCAACTTGTCATATACGCTTCCTCTGCACTCTTTGCATGCAGCTACTTCATTTCAACATCATACCACACAGCCCAACCATGTGCAACTTTTGGAGATAGTATCAACCTATAGTTAAGAACTTAAGAGAATAAAATTGCTCATCCACCGAAATAAATGAAGGATGTAACAGCACAGCAGCTTGGATGGACTCGGACTGCGCAAGTTTGGTGACGATCTTGGCTGAGAAAAACATAAAGAGTTTCTAGTTCAGTCAGCTGCTATATTTGTAGATTCCTCATACCTCATTTATGTTGCTGAAGAATTAAACTAGGGAAACTACACGTGGAACTAAGTATCTGGTTGACAATAGGATAAATAGTGGAAATGATGACGAAAAAACTGGAAGTTAACAAAACAAGAGAAAGGGGAGAAGAAAATCTGTATAAAAAGAATATCAACTACACTCACCATCCCAATAGAAGCCTGCAGCAGCAGTTGCAGAAAAACCTTTGCCTGTCAGAGCGTCAATCGCTAATTTTGCATCTTTAAAGCCCTTACCCTGATCAATGCTTAGCAATCACTAATTTGACATTATCTATAACTAAAATATGCAACAATATATGCATGAGTTTGCAATATTAGGGCAACAAACTTCTAAAACGGCCAAAATATTTCCATTTTGCTAGAATATATGCTAGGTGTGAAGGAAAAACAAGAAGACCAGGCAGCAGGATACAAATAAATTTTGGTGCAGCCCAAAATTATAAATATCTGATTCACGCGTCAATATTACAGCTGAGCATTTAATTAAAAAATAATTATCCAGGAATTCATGAAAGAGCAAGAACGAACCGTTCCATATCTTTTAACCAGCCTGCTAGAGGCCTGTAATTGTCATACACAAATGGGTCTCCGTAGATGAAGTCAGGGGCTACAACACAGAATCCAGAAGTGGCAACTCTTCCTGCAAGTTTCCTTAAAGTGGAAATGCATTAGTTCTCAGGTAGTAATCAAATTTCAACACATAGATGACCGGATTTCAACAGCACAAACTATTGCTTCAATCATAAACAGTAGAAAGGAAATCCACCACAATCAGAAATTTCCATTACTGATATAAGTTTAATCATCCATGAGTTTGGCAGAAGCCTTCTTCCTTGCACAGTTGAACTTAATATCTCCTTTTCATAATTCAGTTTTCCGACAGAAAAAACTGAAGGTCCATCTTTAAGATGAGTTATTTGCTAAGAGAAAGAAACTTCTATGTGAGTTATATGATTGTGTTAAAAAATTAACACCATAAATTTCTGGGGCGAGCTGCATGTAAATGCCACTTCCACTTTATCATGCCTTCAATAAATGAAATCCAAAATAACTACAGATACTGCAATTAATACTGATTTCTGAAACCTCTAATAAGTTTGGATCTGATCACAGAGTATTCATTTCATGTATACAACAGAACAGAATTCTATAACACCCCCATTACTTGTTATAATGTACTGAGACATCAAGTTCTCTCAAAAACAAGAAGTACAGCTCATGTTATAGCAGATTCCATGTAGACATAGCTCAATACCTCAACTTGGGAGCTCCATATCCTGCAGGGCAAGTCGAATAGGTATATTAATTATAATTTCATCATGATATAATATTTTATTCTCCTCTTCTCTCCATCAATATACAAATACAAGGACTTACAATTCTACTTCCTAATACTTCACTGAAACATAAAAGAGAAAATAGCTATATAAAAAATTGAGTGAAAGAGAAGAAATTTTCAAAAATAGATAGACTAATAGAAATAAGTATGACTTTTGAAGGACTTAGAAATGCCATAGGGTTCCTCCCCTTTAATGAGACACAGCCAAAAATAATTTCTTTTTAATTTCCGAGATGTGTTTCCTCCATTGGTCAGCTATCCACTCTTTAACCCATAGTTGCCTAAGATAATGCAGTCCATGCTGCTATAATCCAATCTAAGGAAAATTACTGAGTTAAGCATAACAATGAACAGGTCATCAACCAACTCAGACACCTTATAATTAACACATCCATTTATATGTAAACTGTTGTGTACCTATGACACAATTTGATACAGAAGTGGAGGTTTCCTTGAAAGCAAGCTATGACTCTAGAAATAGATCAGATGATGTATTCCAAAGTTCCTTCGCAAGTTTGGCATCATATGAAAGCATAGAAGAGCTGACAGTACGGCCCGTTCCACCAAAAAAGTAAACTCCCGATGTTTCCTAAATTTAACAGACAGTGATCAGATAAGGAATCTTTCAATGATTGTGAGATTCACTGTAATCCTCCATTTCAAGAGTGAGGGAAGAAGGAAATATGTATAACATTTAGTTCAAGACACATTGGATTATACTTCTTCAATCCCAATGCTTTCAATGATTGTGAGATTCACTTTAATCCTCCATTTCAAAAGAAGGAAATATGTATAACATTTAGTTCAAGACACATTGGATTATACTTCTTCAATCCCAATGGATTTGTTAACCATAATGCTGAATGACACCCAATGGATTTGTAGTTATATGGAGTGAGTAAATTAACTATGCAATCCACTGCAGTTAATATTATTAATCTTCTCTATAAGGAACAGCAAAATATTAAACGAAGATGGTTTGGACACTGATTTATGTCATAATGCACTATTTGGAAACTTAATGAATAAATGTGTCAATTGTCCAGGAACCTAATACAGCATGCAGCCTCACTTAAAACCCCATTCCCACCAACAAATAGACTGAGACATTACAAATAGCAATGCTCGACAAGGGAATTTTCAATCTCCAAGATATCTCGTATGAGGCAAATAGACTGAGGCAATGCTCGACAAGGGAATTTTCAATCTCCAAGATATCTGGTATGAGAAATAATCAGTCTTTACAGTATCAGATAACCTTATGCCCCTTTTCCAGATGAACTACTAAACATAATGTTCCATATATTTTTATAACTCATTGCATAAGACAAGACACATTGGCATCGGGATAAGAACATTGGCTATAACGTATAAAATGTTAAGGAAATAGTTAATGAGATCCTTTGGCATAGAATTTCTTATTAAGTTTGAGACAGACAGAACAAACCTTCACTGGCATTCACAACACATAAACAAGCTGCATAAGTGTAGGATTAGTATAAGCTCACAGGTGAAGCAAGTGCTGCATCTCAAGAATGGAGCTAACTCCAACTTCAGGTGACTGCAAGAGGCATACGAAGGGGGTTGTTTTCAATAATAATGAAATCTAGAGCTTACATTTGGATATTTTCATATGGGTATTGTTTTGATCTGCCGAACAACTTCCCAGATACAGTGTCCTTGTCAACCTGTTTATTTGATACAGAATTGCATGGACATTACAACTGAGACGGAGCGCATCAACATTAATCCAAACGCTGAAGAGAGGACACGCGTTTATTGGTGAAAAGAAAATGAAAATCAACCATGTTTATTTACTTGAAACTGAAATAAGTGCATATGATCAATAAAATAATCAGCAGACATAAACTTCAATTAAGTGTTTGGTAAACTATGTCTTTAAAATTAATTTGATCAATAAAATCACTGTGGCGTGTTTGGTAAATTTTAGAATAAAACTGCTATAGCTCTGTACAGTTACGTAAATGGGCATGGATAGAGGTCAAGAAATGGTTAGTAGATCCAATTTAACAAGTTTGCAGCAACATAACGGAGAAGATAAGGTGATGGCTGATCGGAAGATTAAAGCAACTTTATTGTGCTGTCACTACTATTTTTGAGTGTTATTTTGTAATGGGACAATGCGTATTATTTAAGTTATATGTAATTGAGATTGAGACATTTAGTAGTTGTAATATTTAATTTAGAATTTCTGCTGCTACATTTTGTTTTGGACTTTTGGATGAGTAGCAGCTTTGTAGTTTGTTATAGACTTGTGGCATTTCAGATTTCAGTTCATATAATTTGGGCAGCATTATTTTATACTGAATGATTAATGTCTGGTTGATTAGGTCAGTAGTGGGATGCAGAAGCAATAAACTAGAACCCATAAATAGGCTAAAACTATGTTGCAAAAGGCCAAAAACTGAAAAATTAATTAGACAATAAATATTGTAAAATTGGGCTGCTAAAATCAAAAAGCTGGAAAACTGAAATGGGCCTTGCAAAACCGAAAAACTTAGAAGGCCCAATTAGTTCGGTCGAAGCCCATTACTGAAGCAAACCAACCAAATACTTGGTATACCGAAAATTCAGTTTGGGCCTTGCTCGGCCCGGTATCGATTAGGAATTTGGGCTTACCGACCGACTTCGGTTCGGCTGTGGTTTGGCCCATTTATGATCGGTTTTGGGCGGAATAAAGGTTGCATCAGATTGCTAGAAAAGTTGAAACCTACTCAAAAGCTTTGCTATAACCAAATTTCCCCTCAGAACTTTGATCTGATACTCAGTATTTGGAAATCAACTATGGTCCAACTTCGGATTGTTGGTGAAGAACATTATGAAACTGTACAACAGAGTATCACTACAACTGTCAGCTTTAGAGTCTAAACCTATACATGAGTGAGAAACCAATTCATGTAAAGTTCAATATGAGCTTTGGGCAAACTTCATAAAGGATCAGTGCACTTGCAGTGTCTTTCGAATCAATGCCAAGAAAGACCGAAAAGAGCCTTAAAATATGCGAAGCATGTTAATTATAGTGAAAAGCTTCTCAACCCAAAACCAAATCTTTACACTAATTAACAAGGACAACTAATATCAAGTCATCAAAAAAAAAAAAAACTAAGATCAAGTCATCAACATCAAATATGAAATAGAACACTTGCAATTACTATTGCAAAGAATTTTAGTCTGATAAATTATTCAATTACAAAACTCTGTTTCAAAATTGTCTAAACATGAACCTAATAGCTAATGATAGGTTGCTTAATGATTGATTCCTGTTGACACCCAAATTTCCAACTAACAAGCCCAATTAATTCTTTAAGCTCAATTCATATTTCGAGGCAAATTACACCCGCAAACATCACGCCATGCACGTGGACCCAAGCCACATTCACGCACTTGGGGCTTACAAGAATGGATGTGGTGTGGAAGGTAACGGAATTGCATGAGGCCCGTTATTAGTTTTAGGCTCGTTGATAATTTTGGACTTGGGACCAAAATTCATGCTCAACGGCCTAACTCTTAATAC
>BDJD01002006.1:0-16548 GCA_002564525.1 Rosa multiflora
TTAGTTTGTGAGGTCTGACTTCAGACAAATTAGTCACCTTTCATTGGTTGGGATGAAAAAGGGACCTCTATCGTCTTCACCGCTGTCCTTTCCATGAGTACCTTAATAGTGAAATATGAACATACATGCAACTAAATCATATGCGTTTACCAACTAATTAAGTACAAACTTATAGGTTACAAGTGGAGGAGTTTCCCACTCAATAGTGATGGGGGAGCACATGATAAGATACGAGTGATCTCCCAGTCCTTTATATATAAATAGGGATACCTCCCCCGTATACGAGGGTAACTCTCTTCTTTTTCGAGATGCTGTATCAGGTGTTATTGTGAAAGTCAGAGGTGCTAGCAGTTGATTTGTATATAATACAAACAAGTTTCTGTTTTCTAATATTTAAACGTCAACATGCATTAATCCTCGTCGTATTCCTAAACTATAGTAATTTAGGTCACATTCTAAGAGATTACCACATAGGTAGTCTCTTCACGTACTTATAATTTGTCCATATAACTTCAAAATTCCATCTTCTTCTATACCCCAATAGCTAACTAATTACCTTTCCTTAATTTGTAGCAAAATCCTGTCATGGAATTCCAGTCCGAGTCCCCAAAGTTTGCTCTGCCTGTGGACTCTGATCACAAGGCAACAGAGTTCAAAATCTTCTCCATAGCCAAACCGCACATGCGAGCCTTTCACTTAGCTTGGTTCTCATACTTCTCATGCTTCCTCACCACTTTTGCCGCAGCACCTCTACTCCCCGTAATCCGGGACAACCTCAACCTCACCACCACCGACATCGGCAACGCCGGAATCGCTTCGGTCTCCGGCGCAGTCTTTGCCCGAATAGCAATGGGGACTCTCTCCGACTTATTCGGACCGCGTCTCGCCTCTGCCTCCCTCCTACTCCTCACCGCACCAGCTGTCTTCTTATTCTCAATGGCCTCATCCCCCATTTCTTTTCTCTTCTTGCGTTTTTGCGTCGGCATCTCTTTGGCCAACTTTGTTCCAACCATGTTCTGGATGAGCTCTATGTTTTCGCCTCCAGTGGTCGGCACGGCAAATGGCTTTGCCGGCGGTTGGGGAAACTTTGGTGGTGGTGCGACGCAGCTGATCATGCCACTTGTGTTTAGCCTCATTCAACATAACGTTGGTGCTGCCAAGTTCACTGCTTGGCGAATAGCGTTCCAAATCCCTGCAGTGTTTCAGGTGCTCTCCGCATTTGCGATTTTGCTGTTCGGGCAGGATATGCCGGACGGTAACTTCCACCGGTTGGAGAAGTCCGGTGACAAACCGAAAGACAAGTTTTCGACTGTTTTCTGGCATGGGGTTAAAAATTACAGAGGGTGGATTCTGGCATTGACTTATGGCTATTGCTTTGGGGTTGAGCTCACTGTGGACAATATCATAGCTGAATACTTTTACGACAGATTCAATCTCAAGCTTCACACTGCAGGGATTATAGCGGCGACTTTCGGGTTGGCCAATATTGTTTCTAGACCGACAGGAGGGGTTTTATCAGATTTGATGGCGAGGAGGTTTGGGATGAGGGGGAGGCTGTGGACTCTGTGGGTGCTGCAAACTTTGGGGGGTGTGTTCTGTGTGATTCTTGGGAGAGTTGGTTCTCTGAAGGCTTCTATTGGTGTCATGGTTTTGTTCTCCTTGTGTTGCCAAAGTGCTTGTGGGCTTACATATGGAGTGGTACCTTTTGTTTCCAGAAGGTACGTTTTCAACTTTGACACATTAAAATGACTTTAGTTTATGCTATATTGATGTCCCAATATGATGATCAATGCAGTTTTCATATTTGATTCACTCTAAGTACATAGGATTATGTTTAGTTATCGAATTGTTACTTTTTTATATAGAAATATACAGTATTTGATAATGTTTAGTAGTGTATTTGATATAGGTGTGCAATTGTTACTTGATATGTCATCAGTCATTATTGTATGTTTTCATATCATTGATCGATATGATATTTTGTCCTCCGGTTTAAGATTACATGTGCAAATCCATTTGTGCATGATTAGGCTTGATGTAATTTAATTTTAATCTCATTTTCAGGTCACTAGGTGTCATCTCTGGTATGACAGGGGGTGGTGGAAGCTTGGGTGCAGTTCTGACCCAACTTATTTTCTTCAAAGGATCCAAGTATTCGAAAGAAACAGGGATTACTCTAATGGGGGTCATGATCATATGCTGCACTCTCCCAATGACTCTAATACATTTCCCGCAATGGGGTGGAATGCTGAGTGGTCCATCATCTATAAACACTGCCACTGAAGAGGAGTACTACATGTCCGAATGGACTTCAGTGGAGAAGGAGAAAGGTTTTCATTGTGCAAGTGTGAAATTCGCTGAGAACAGCAGAAGCGAAAGGGGAAAGTCTGACTCTTTAACCAGGACCTCTGATGAGGTTTCACCAACGGTACATGTTTAACTAGCTAGTACGTACTGCATCAACCGTAAGTCTGTAAGAAGCTTAAAGCTTCAAACCAAAAGCTAGCTCCAAATGATAGCTTGAAGCTTAAACCAATACCTAGCTCCAAATAATGGACTGATGCTTGTACCTTTTAGATTAAATAATGACTATATTGGTTGATACTAAATAATGACTATATATTAATCAAATCAACAATCGAAACTGAAGATTAGGAAAACCCAACACTAGGTGTTTAATGGTGCATATATCATCCTCCTTTCATAAATGAATCAAATCCACGAAACTAAAAATTAGGAACGGCCAACACGTTACAGTAACTTGAAAACAATATGAAGTCATAGTACATTGACTCCTAATATGAAGTGCAATATAGACATCATAATGATTTCATACTATGTTGCAAGATTGTTTTCTTAATGCAAATAAAGACCATTTAATCCTGAACTTCCTTTCTTTATTAAATTAAATGCAGATACATACAATCTGAATCTATATGATCCCCTTAGTTCATCAGATTTGAAATATACAACCAAACCAGTGCTAGTCAATTGCCGGACGAGTGTGTTCTGTTTGGCAAGAGGAAACTTCTTGTCCATTTCTGCATACGAGTCTTCGCACGTCTCGCAGTTGCTCCTAACGGCCGAGAGACCGACGTTGAAGTTGCCTACGTCACGGCTCCTTAGATCTTCGACGCTAGTCTCCAGGTCGGTAATGGCGTCTCTATACAGAGACGTGCAAACTCAGGCGTCCTTTTGGGGAGCTTAGCGGCAGACGCTTTTGCTTTCTTGGTCTCGGAAGTGAGTCGCTTGACGGTGGCCTCCGCCGCCGCGTATGGGGTTTTGGCTCTTCCCCCGATGGACCGACAGAGGGTTTCGTAGTCGGCTCCGGGGCAAAGCTCGGCGCTCGACGCATGGAATAACGCGGTGGCCATGAGAAGAAAGACCAGTGACAGAGGTGTAAAAGTGCTTGATACCCCTTTTTTTTTTGAAGTAAAGATGAAATTGTATTAATGATTCATACGATTGCAATCGTACTGTTGGGCATCCAGAACAGACTCTGGAGCTTGAAAGAACCATTCCATATGAATGTCAGAATCAAAACTAAGACCTGCTAATCTATGAGCAACATGGTTAGCAGTTCTATAAGTATGATGAACACCTATAGATTGTAATTCACCTAGCAAACCTTTAATATCTTCAACAATAGTTCCCAAAGAAAATAAATCTTGGTCCTCTTCTGTCACAGCCTTAACAGCCTCTAAACAATCACTCATTAAAGCAATATTGGACAAACCAAGTGCCTGGATGATCTCCAACCCAGATTTAATAGCAAGCAACTCAGTATGGTAAGCAGAAGACACATTAGGCACCCTGTACGCAAAGCCAGCGATAAACTCACCCTTCTCATTACGCAGAACACCTCCTATACCTCCATGTTGTAATGAAGAAACATAAGCACCATTAACGTTCAAGCACAACATACCAACCATGGGAGGGGACCAGTATGTTGCAGCTTTTGTCCTCTTGTAGGTTACCGGTGTCATGCTTCTGTTAGCTTGAAGAAATTCTTCATACCAAGCCATACTACAAGCAACAATTACTGGTGCTTGTTTAACATTATCATTCCATAGTTTATCATTTTTGTTCTTCCAAAGCCCCCATAGAATCATCAGCAACTTAGAAAAAATATCTGATGAGAGACTGGAAGCCTGTTCTAGTAACCATTCCTTGAAAATAAAAGAAGGAGTAATAGGAACCTGAATGAAAAAAGGAGGAGCTGCAAGAATTTCCTGTGCAGTAGGACAACCACAAAGCACATGTCCAACACTCTCTAACTGGTGTGAACAAAGCAAACATCCCATATCACCAGCATAGCCCTTCTTGCTTAAACTCTCTCTATTTGGTAGCACATTGTGACATGCTCTCCAGATACAAATAGAAACCTTCCCGTGGATATTAGCTTTCCATAACGTCTTCCAAAGAGTACTGAAATGGTCACCAAGAAAGGAAGAAGCAAAGAAATCCCCCATCACCATATTCCTAGCTACAAAATAGGCAGATTTAGTAGAAAACGTGCCTTTCTTCTCAAACTTCCAACTCAGGCGATCTCTCCTATCTCTGCTACTGAGAGGAATACACAAAATGGCATCAACAACTTCCGGAGAAAAGAGAGGTTGCAGAACATCCAAACTCCAACTCCTAGTAGCTGCATCAAACAAAGAAGAGACAGACTCAATGTCACAAGCAAACGGTCTGCGCAAGTGATGATGAGAAATGTTTGGAATCCACTGATCATTCCAAACATTGATTGAGGTGCCCGTGCCAACCTGCCAAAGTAAACCAGCCTGAATCACAGTTCTAGCTTCCATAATGCTTCTCCATGCAAAGGAAGGGGAATCCCCCATATCCGCATCCAGAAAAGAACCAGTTGGAAAGTATCTAGCCTTAAGCAATTGAGACAGTAATGAGTTAGGATTAGTGATTAGCCTCCACCCTTGTTTTGCAAGCATAGATAAATTATGGGCATGCAGATTCTTGAAGCCTAGACCTCCCTCACTTTTAGACAGACACATCATTTCCCAAGACCTTCAGTGAATTTTGCGATTAGAATCTGAACCTCCCCAAAATAATTGAGCACAAAGTTGATGCAAATCGTCACAGAGACCTTTAGGAAGCATATAACAACTCATAACATAAGTTGGAATAACTTGAGCCACAGCCTTAATTAGAATCTCCTTACCAGCAGAACTCAAGATTTTGGTGCTCCAGCTGATCAGCTTCTTTGTCAGTCTTTCCTTTAAGTAAGAGAAAATTGCTGTTTTTGATTTCCCCACATGAAGGGGTAGCCCTAGATATCTGCCATGATCCTCGACACATTGCACCCCTAAAATAGAAGCTAAATTACCTTTGACATCAGGATGCACATTCTTACTGAAAACAACACTGCTTTTATCCAGGTTAATCTTTTGACCAGAAGCACGCTCGTAAACATTCAGGATGGACTTGAGGGTAGCACATTCTGAAACAGATGCTTCCCTAAATAGAAAACTATCATCTGCAAATAACAAATGATGAACAACTGGGGCCCCAGGACTCATACGCAACCCTTTCAGTGATCCCTGAGTGACTGCATGAGAAATAAGAAAAGAAAGGCCTTCAACACACAAAATGAATAAGTATGGAGAGAGAGGGTCCCCTTGTCTAATTCCTCTGGATGGAGTAATGTAACCTGTAGGTGTACCATGTAAAAGAATAGAATAGCGCACTGTTCTAATAGAACATAGAACAGTATCAATCCACTTCTGCGCAAAACCCATCTTAGATAAAATAGCAGTCAGAAAAGTCCACTCCAATCTATCATAAGCTTTACTGATATCTAACTTGAGAGAGAGAAGAAACCCTCATTCTGACACCGAAGCTTATGCATAAAATGAGAAACCTCAGAGGCAACCAAAGTGTTATTAGATATCAAACGACCTGGAACAAAGGCACTTTGAAGAGGGGAGATGATTCCAGGTAGTAAGACTTTCAATCTGTTAGCAAGAACCTTGGAAGCAATTTTATACACCACATTACATAGAGCAATAGGCCTGAAGTCAGATGCAATCTTAGGCTCTTTAATTTTTGGAATAAGAGTCAAATGAGTAAAATTGCTCTCAGAATCTAGAATACCTGTGTTTAAAAAAGTTTTCACCGCTAAACACACATCATGCTAAACAATAGCCCAGTGTTTCTGAAAAAAAGCAGGAGACATACCATCAGGTCCGGGTGATTTTGATGGATGCATCTAAAACAAAGCCTTCTTAATTTCCTCATCTGAATATGCAGCTAATAGAGAAGAATTCATATCATTATCAACACATGGTTGAATCTGTTCAAGAACTAGCTCCAAAGCTGCAGAATCAGAACCCTCTGAGTGAAAGATATTTTCATAATAATCAACAAAAATTGAGGCTACCTGAGCAGGATCAGTTTGCCATTGCCCTGACAAATTAGTGATACCGGCCACCATATTACGGCTACGTCTGTTAGAAGCTTTCCTGTGGAAAAAAGCTGAATTATGGTCCCCCTCTTTCAACCATAATACTCTAGACTGCTGGCGCCAATAAACTTGTTCCAAGGATAGAAGTTCATTATACCTAAATTGAAGAGCTTTTTGTTGTTCAAAGTGAGAAGGATCAAACGGAAGTTTCATCAACATATCCATCTTAGATTGCAAAAGAAACATCTCCGTTTTCCTCTGCAGAAAGGTTCCCGCATCCCATTCCATTAGAAGTTTACCTGTTGAACCAATTTTCAATCCAACTTGCTTCAGAGGTTCACCAACAGAGGGAATTGACCATCCTTTCTGAATAACAGCAGCACATTCTTCATGTTGCATCCACATAATCTCGAACCTAAAACGCCTAGACCTTGGCACTCTGACAACCGGTGCAGCAGCTACCTCTACAACAATGGGATTATGATCTGACCTGTTAGGAGGCAGTGTGACAACCTTAGAATACAGATAGAGTGCACGCCAATTGTGAGTGCACAACTCCGGTCTAAGCGTTCCTTCATATAATGGTTCGCCCAGGTAAAGCGAGAACCCACAAAACCCATATCCTCCTGATTACAGTCGGCCAAAGCTTCCCGGAACATTGTCATCAGAACTGTCCTCCGCTATGGACCGCCCGATTTGTCATCTACACATAGAATCTCATTGAAGTCACCGGCAATCAACCACGGCAGATTTACCTGTGAAGCTAGAGTTCGTAATAGGTCCCATGTCTGAACCCTATCACCCTGAGCAACAAAGCCATAGATGCTGGTGAACCGCCACCCTCCGACGATGCCCGGATACATAACCACAGTGTCAATATGGTGTGCTGAGTAAGTACGCAGATTGACTTTCAAGTCTGACGACCAGAAGAAGGCAAGACCTCGTGAACTCTTCTTTTTGGGATAACAGATGCATCCAGCAAAACCCATTTCGACTCTCAGATCCTCGAGAAGCCCTGGTCCGGCCAAAGTTTCCGAGAGGAAGACTAGACTAGGGTTAACTTTACGAACCATCGAAACCAAAGCTCTCTGTGTTTCCGTGTTAACCAGGCCACGACAATTCCAATTAAGGATCTTGAACTGCTGCATCGAAACAGATGCTGAAGCCATCGGAAAACTGGACAGAACCGATAATGGAGGTGCAGTGTAGGCGCACTACGTAGCAGGTGCAGTCCGTCGTGGAAAGAGACAGAAAGCAGAGGATGATACAGAAGCAGAAGCGTCTGGATATTCTGACAGCAGGATGCCGCCGGGATAGCACTGCGACCACCGGAGGCGAAGTCGCAAATAATGACGGGCAGAGGCCCGACCTAGGGTTTTCTGGAATGATATATGAGGCGCGTAGGATTCTTTTTAGTTTGGGGGTACTGGTTAATTGTTATGTTTTTCCTTCATTTGCTTGATACCCCTTTTTGTTTGTGTAGATTAATTGCTTAATTTTTTGCTTTGGATTTTGGTTTCACTGCCAAAGTTTTAAGCAGTAACTCTGGCTCATGGATCGTAGATTTGGTAAGTTTTGATTTTGAAACACCCAACGTAATGCTCCGCGAAAATGGCCCACGTAGTAGGAGATTTGATCAAAGGAAAAACAGAGATGATGTCAGCGAGTCAAAACCTCATGGACGACCAGCTTTTGGTTCTTCGAGCACCATATATTCAAATTCAATACTCGTACATCACTTCAATTTCATAGACAAAAGCTAAACATAATGATTTTCTATTTGACTAGTCGAAAAAAAAAAGATTTTCTATTTGAGTTTCTTCTTTTGAAACAAATAACATATCATGTACACACACACACACACAAAACCATATATAGAAGTTAAGAATTTGGGGTTCTGATTCTAAACCCAATATAGGGTTTTTTTTTTTTTTTTTTTTTTTTTCAATAAGTGAAAAATACAACAACAGTGCTAAATACACCCAGTATAGGGTTGTTGATGGTAGTAGGATGTCCACAATTGTTCTCCACAAAAAGTTCTTATGCTGATTGATGTAATTCGATGCTGATTCTAAACCCAATAAGAACCCAAAAAGTTCTTCACATTTTTGAAACTGTTCAAACAGAGTTCTAAGTGAAGAAAGAGCTTGATCAACTATATATGTGAAGTAATTAACTCGGAATGATTCTTCAGCTGATTGTGTCACCTCTTCACTGGCACTCTCATCAAATTGTCTCTTTCTCCGAATGACTCGCTTTTCACGAAATACAGCTTCAATCTCCATTTCATTCGCAATCTTCTTAGCATCAATCATGGCCTCATCAAACCCAATTTCTCTAAAATTCTCAAGAGAAGAAATAAGTTTCTTTAGTTATGTGATGGCAAAATCAATATGCATGTCTTCAGTTTGAAGAATTTTGCTAACAGTATTGATAGCAAATAATAACTTGTACCAAATAACCATGCCAAACAAGAATTCAAAGTTCTCCATTTCAAATATTGCTAACGACTCGGCTTCACTCTTTGTCTTCGGATCTTCACTAACTTTTGCCAAGTGAATTAAAGCATCTCTTATTTTACGAGCTTGAAATCTTATGGGTTTAACACTTTCAACATGACTCTCCCAACGTGTCTGTGACAACGGCTTAACTGTAAGACCATCCACAAAATCTTTGAAAACTTGTCATCGCTTTGTAGATGATGAAAACAATGAATATATCCTTTGAATCACTCAAAAAAAAAAAAGACATAGCTTTGGGACAACAATTTGCCATATCACAAAGTGCAAGATTGAGACTATGACAACCACATGGAGTGTAGAATGCCTTAGGATTTACTTCAAGAAGCCTCTTTTGAACACCTTTGTGTTTTCCTTTCATATTAGCTCCATTGTCATATCCTTGTCCTCTTATATCATCAATATCAAGTTGAAGAGTGCTCAATGCATTTGTAATCTCAGTAAAAAGGCCAAGACCTGATGTATCATCTACTTTCAAGAATTCTAGCCAGAGCTCTTCCACCACTATAGGCTTTGAAGAAACATTCATACACCGTACTATAAGAGACATTTGCTCTTCATGACTTACATCGGGAGTGCAATCCACAATAATGGAAAAGTATTTTGCTTCTTTGATACTTGTAACAATTGATTGTTTTATCTCACTTACTAACATTTGTATCATTTCATTTTGAATTCTGTGACTGAGATAATGGTAGTGTGTCTCATGACTTTGAATGCATCGAACATGCTCTTGCATTGTTAGATCAAATTCAGCAAGCATCTCAATCATTTGCAAAAAAATTCCATTATTCTCCACATAAAGCTTCTTACTATCTCCACGAAATGCCAAATTATTTTTTGCAAGTCTTTTGACAACAACAATTATCCTGAGTAATACTTGTCTCCAATGCTCTTTCTCTTTCATAATCTGTTCTTGCCAGCTTTTATCAATTGCCTGATTCTTTTGTAGTCTCTTTTTCAATTCAATCCATCTACTCATACAATAAGCATGCACATTACTTGTTTCATGACCCTTAAGCCTGCGACCAAGGTTCTTCCAATCTTTGTATCCTAAACCAGCTATGTTGCCCATATTAATTTTCTGCTCATCCTTCTTAAACAACTTGCAATAAAAGCAAAATATTCTATCTAGAGACTCTGAATACACTAGCCAATTCCGATCTTGCTTCTCTCCATTTGGTAAATATCGAAAGAAATGTTCTGAAGAAAAATGTCTGCCTCTACTATCTTTGGGAAAATTGTAATCATGGTCTCTTTGAGGACCTCTTTCAACCAAAAAGTCTCTGATATTATAGTCAATCTTATCCCAATTACCTGGGTCATCAACATTCAAAGGAAAGTTAATTTGCCGATCTTGCTTCTCGCCATTTGGTAAATATCGAAAGAAATGTTCTGAAGAAAAATGTCTGCCTCTACTATCTTTGGGAAAATTGTAATCATGGTCTCTTTGAGGACCTTTTTCAACCAAAAAGTCTCTGATATTGTAGTCAATCTTATCCCACTTACCTGGGTCATCAACATTCAAAGAAAAGTTAATTTGCTCATTGAAATCTGCATTTGGGACATCTTGATCCATACTATCATTATCTTCCTCATCCATGAGTTGATCTTCATTCTCAGTGTCAATCATATGCTCTCTTTCTTCTTCACCATGATTCTCATGAGCATTCATGGGTTCATCATGTTGTTCATTATTATGCTCATCTTCCTGATCATTCACCACATTTTGAACTGACGTTTCTGCTTTTTTGTTTCCCCCAAAATACTTATCAAGTGATCCAGCTAGAGATTGAGTTAATGCTTCTTGTCATTCCTTTTCTTTTCTCTTCTGAGCTCCAGACTTGTGTTTTCTAATGGGAGGCATCTTAACAATAAATAATCGATCTTGTTTGATGTGGGAAATTTTCTATGCATACACAATCAATATATAGGGTTTAATTTGGGTTAGTTTTCCATAAGGAGAAGGAAAAGAATAGTTATTCATATGGAAGAAGGAAAGGAAAAGTTTATATGAAAAAGGAAAGGAAAAATAAAAAATAAAAAAGGAGGCTAGGCCACGGGTCCAAGTTTAAGGAATTGAATGAAAAAAAAAAAAAAAACTAAAAGGGAAGCTGCTGGGCCCCACATTGCCACTCAATTCCCTTAATTGATTGAAAAAATTCAAGAGAGAAGTGGAGCAAGACGTGACTCAAACCTTGGTGGCCAAGGATAGAGTCTGACTTCTATTCCGCTGGAGCAACACGCAACCACATGCTTATGGCAACAAACAGTAATATATATATTATCTTTAACTTATATACAGAAATTCCAAACTCCGAAGGCCCCCAGAAGCCGGTGACCTGAGGCGGCTGCCTCAGGCGGCAACCCTCAGGGCCGGCCCTGTTGAGTTGGTCTATCTGATCACCAATTCACCATGTTGGATGTTATTTTTCCTCTTCATATATGCATAGAAACAAAATGTTGTAATTTGATTGTAAACTTTTTCTTGCTCTTGACTAGAAGCTTAGAACATTGTCGTAATTGGGGCATGCTTATTTCGTTTGGCAAGGAATTGATGATATATCATTTGATCTCCATCAAGATAATTGTGGTGTAATTAGGGGCTCTCACTGGGGTTGTGAATTGTGATTATATATAGCTTAAGATCAAGCCCAAGTAACAATCCATCTAGTGTTTGGGCCTATACAGAACTCGTTCCAATCAGGTAAATACCATGAAAGTTTTGCTATAATTTAGGCAGAAATAAAGTCTATTCAATAGTTTGAAACAGTTTATTCTCAAAAAATCGAATATGTATAAAATAATTTTGATTAGGAAAATGATTGTTGGCCTCAAATAAGGCTTAAGATTTGTAACTTCAATGTTAGGTGTCATGTCATGTCACCTACACACATCACCTATTTGTCAAATCATGCTATGTAATTCTTGAGAAAAATATTATCTTTGGTAAAGTAAAATTGAGATTGGAATTGGTCTACTCATTTCATTTCATAGTCCCTTTATATAGGGATAGAATTACAATGGAAATATCGATTACATTAATGATACTAAATGCTGATTGATCCGTAATTGCTCTGATTGATGGTAATCACTGATTCCTTGATTCCCTCTCCGTCAGTTACTTTGACGAAGGCACACAATATGTTTTTCCTTTAACACTCCCTCTTGTGCCAAGTCAAAGATGAAATGGTGCATGAGTTGTTGCCTCACTAAAAACCTTGCCAAGTAACAATAAAAACCCTGTGGGACAAAAAATACACCTTGGTCGAAGGAAAAGAGCACAACGCACCTTCTACATTTGAGGATGACATGTGTGTGTTAGACTTCCCCTGATGTCTACACCTCCCCCTGATTATTACATTAATCAAGGGAGCTTGGAAAGTCTTCGTATTCTTATGCTTTTCACATGTTTATGAAATCTCGCCTTAGGCAGTGATTTGGTGAACAAATCTGCCACATTCTCCTCAGACCTTACTTGATTCACTTGAAATCTTGAGGAGGGTCTGTTGTTGCTGATTGTAGGAAAACTTTGGCGATATGTGTTTTGCATTATCACCCTTGATATATCCTAGCTTCATCTGTTCGATGTAAGTTGCATTATCTTTATAAATGCAAGTAGACTCTTCAGTGGTAGAATTCAAACCACTAGTCCCTCGAATATGTGTGATGATAGCTCTTAACCATACACACTCACGAACCGCCTCATGTAGAGTAATGATCTCTGAGTGGTTCGAGGTAGCCACAAGGGTTTGCTTGGTTGATCTCCAAGATATCGCCATGTTCCCAAAGATAAATACAAAACCAATTTAGGAACGACCTTTATGTGGGTCAGAGAGGTACCCAGCATCAGCAAAACCAACTAAAACGTCATTTGGCATTTCGGTGTAGTGAGTGGCGCTTTCGCCATCAACATTTCCTTTAGGGATTGAAGTTCCATCTGCAGTCCCTCTTGTCTCTTTGTAGGGAAAGAACAGTCCCAAGTCAATGATTCCTTTTAAGTATCGAAAAATGTTCTTGATACCATTCCAGTGATGCTGCGTTGGCGCTGAACTAAATCTAGCTAACAAGTTCATTGAGAATGCAATGTCTGGTCGAGTACATTGGGCTAAGTACAATAATGCGCCTATTGCACTTAGATAGGGAATTTCAGCTCCCAACACCTCTTCATCATCTTCCTTTGGACGAAATGGATCTTTCCTTGCATCCAAACTTCGACCGATTATGGGAGTGCTAGCAGGGTACGCTTTGTCCATGTTAAATCGCCTGAGCATCTTTTGGACATACGCAGACTGGTGGATTAGTATTCCACAAACTCGGTGTTCTAGTTCAAGGCCTAGATAGAATCGAGTTTTCCCAAGATCCTTCATCTCAAATTCGGATTTCAAGTAGCTCGCGGTTTCTCTTATTTCATCAAGAATGCCTATTATGTTCATATCATCGACATATACTGCTACAATTGCAAATCCGAAACTTGTTTTCTTTATGAATACGCAGGGGCATAATTCATAGTTCTTATATCCCTTCCCAATTAAGTAGTCACTTAGACGGGTATACCACATCCGGCCAGATTGTTTCAATCTGTAAAGTGAGCGTTTCAACCTAATTGCAATTCAGTCCGTGGTTTAGAGTCACTTGACTTGGGTAATGTAAGGCCATCAAGCATTTTCATATATATCTCTGAATCTAGATCCCCATAGAGATATGCAGTAACCACATCCATGAGCTGCATTTCCAATCCTTCTGAAACTACTAAGCTAACTAAGTAGCGGAACGTTATAACGTCCATTATGGTAGAGTATGTCTCCTCGTAGTCAATTCAAGGGCATTGTGAGAAACCTTGCGCCATAAGGCGAGCCTTGTACCTCAGGACTTCATTCTTCTCATTACACTTTCTGACAAATACCCATTTATGTCCCACAGGCTTTACACTTGGTAGGGTTAGCACTACCGGACCAAATACCTATCTCTTTGTCAGAGAATCTAATTTTGTCTGGATTGCTTCTTTCCATTTAGGCCAATATGCTCTTTGTTGACATTCTGCAACAGAGTGTGGTTCGATATCATCGTGCTCTATGATTTTTTGAGCAACAGTGTATACAAATACATCATCAATGTGTATGGAAGATCTTTCTATCAACTCATACGGACTCTCTTAGTCTATTGAGATTTCTTTGTTCTCTGGAATCATTTCAAATATCGGAGCGTCCTCTAGTATTGATTCATGGACATAACTATAATCAGAGACAATCTCATGAGAGGGATTCTCTACATTGATGATTAATGGATTGGTTTGTGCCTTACTCGCCCTCTTCTTCCTTGGGTGAGTGTTAATCGAACCAAGTGGCCTCCCCCTCTTCCTTTGGGGAGCCACGGCCTAAACCACACCTCCACTAAGTGTGGTTGCAATGCCTCTATCTGTAGCACCGTGCCCCTTGTTGGGGACTTATAACCTTGCAGGCACATTTGCAGCTGGTATATGTGATCTCATCACTTTTGCGATATCAGTAAACATATCAGGCATCGAATCTGCTATGTTCTGAAGATCGATTATTCTTTTCACTTCACTTTCACATTGTGAAGTGTGGGGATCAAAATGAGACATAGTGGAGACAAACCACGACAATTCCTGTCGTTCCTTTGGAAAATTCTATCTCCCCCTAACGACGGGAAGACTGCCTCATCAAAGTGACATTCCGCAAATCTAGCGGTAAAGAGATTGTCTGTCAAGGGTTCCAAATAGCGGATAATTGTTGGGGATTTGTATCCACATAAATACTTAATCGTCTCTGAGGACCCATTTTGATGCGCTGTGGGGGCGCAATAGACACATATATTGCCCAACCAAATATGCGTAAGTGTGAAATGTCAGGCTTATATCCAGTTACCAACTGGTACGCAGAAAATGGTTGGCTAGTAGTGGGTTTGAAATGAATAAGTAAAGCTGCGTGCAATATTGCATAACCCCATGCAGATATAGGTAGGTTGGTGCGCATAACCAATGCCCTAGCCACCATATGTAGCCTGTGGATGGTGGTTTCTGCGAGACCATTTTGTGTATGCACATGGGGTACATGATGCTCTACCTCGATCCCAATAGACATGTAATATTCATCAAATGCTTTTGATGTAAACTCTCCAGCGTTATCAAGCCTTATAGACTTGATAGGGTGATCAGGGTAGTGAGCCCTTAAACGTATAATCTGTGCTAGGAGTTTTGCAGCATTTCTTGTGGACAATAAAATGACATGTGACCTGATTGTCGAAGCATCCACCAGAACCATAAAGTACTTGAATGGTCAGCGTTCTAGATGGATAGGTCCATATACATATCTTTGTATCCTTTGTAAGAATGAAATGTTTTGTTTTGTGTCTTTAGCATAGGAAGGTCCCGATCCTATTTTTGCTAAAGAGCAGGCTTTGCAAAACGAGGGATGTGCCTTTGAATAGTCAATGAGGCATAATGGGAGGTAGTGCTTCTGGTACTTCAGAAAGCAATGACTGCATTTGAGCAGTACTAGGACGGACACCTTGCAGTGTGACGGATTTTTCTCCCACTTTATTTTTCACTCGAAAGAAGGGATGTCCATATGAGTTCTTTAAAATAAGGATCATCATGTCACGACCTCGGTGCCATAGGCAGTCATGCCAAAGCCTGTATGAGTCAGTGTCCCACATTTCATTGTTGGTGACAGTATAGGATTCAATGATCCGAATTGTAATGAGGTACAGTCCACTAGATTGACTCATAAGTTTCTCTAAAATGTGTTTCCCTTCCACATTCATTAGAGGTAATATAAAGGTATTCAGTTCCATTCTCACAGTGTGTTTCTACATGATAATCATTGGCACGAATATCTTTGAATCTTAACAAGGTTCGATTAGCTCTTGGTGCATACAGAGCGTCTGTGACTTGAAATGTTGTGCCATTAGGCAGCAAAAATTTGGTAGTTCCTCACCCTTTTATTACTTGTGATGATCCAACCATCGTAATCACATAGGAATTATAGGCTATTAATTCAATGAATAATTTCCCATTTCTTAATATTGTGTGGGTAGTCCCACTATCAACTAAGCACTTAAGTTCTCCTCCATTCATTCCTACAAATAAATGGGAGGTATTTAGAAAATATAACTCATATTCTTTAGAGTATTTCTATTTGCGTAGAATGATATTCTTTTCATTCTAATAATTTTTTTTTTCTAGATGTATTGCTTTACATCTTTATAGTGCTATTTCGAACCATGTAAATATGTGTAGTAAATAAATTTGAATAAATTCAGTTCTTCAGAATAAAATTCAAAATTTATTAATAAGCCAACGATAATCAAATCAAGGTCATGGTCATAAATCTAATTCATCAAACCATTATTAAAGTAGTCTAATTAAAAATGAGGCATTATGCCTTCACAATTGTCTTTGGAAAATAAAATGAATAAAGTAGATCAGTCAAGATTGAGAGCATCCATTGACTTAGCAAGTTCCTCTTTGCCATTAGAGTCTGCAACTGTAAGGTTGACGCCTAGGTCATGACCTCCTTCTTCCATATAGTGAGCCACTTGTTCTTTAGACTCTCTATACCTCTTGTAATTGGCTGCTACTCT
>BDJD01002006.1:26855-39616 GCA_002564525.1 Rosa multiflora
TAATGGACGTTATAACGTTCCGCTACTTGGTTAGCCTAGTAGTTTCTGAAGGACTGGAAATGCAGCTCATGGATGTGGTTACTGCATATCTCTATGGGGATTTGATTGAGAGATATATATGAAAGTGTCAGATGGCCTTACATTACCCAGGTCAAGTGACTATAAACCACGGAGTGCGTTTGCAATTAGGTTGAAACGCTCACTTTACGGATTGAAACAATCCTGACGGATGTGGTATACCCGTCTAAGTGACTACTTGATTGGGAAGAGATATAAGAACGATGAAGTATGCCCCTGCGTATTCATAAAGAAAACAAGTTCTGGATTTGCAATTGTAGTTGTATATATCGATGATATGAACATAATAGGTACTCTTGATGAAATAAGAGAACCCGCTAGCTATTTGAAATCCGAATTTGAGATGAAGGATCTTGGGAAAACTCGATTCTGTCTAGGCCTTGAACTAGAACACCGAGTTTGTGGAATACTAATCCACTAGTCTGCGTATGTCCAAAATTCAGGCAATTTAACATGGACAAAGTGCATCCTGCTAGCACTCCCATGATCAGTCGAAGCTTGGATGCAAAGAAAGATCAATTTCATCCAAAGGAAGATGACGAAGAGGTGTTGGGAGCTGAAATTCCCTATCTACGTGCAATAGGCGCATTATTGTACTTAGCCCAATATACTCGACCAAGCATTGAATTCTCAGTGAACTTGTTAGCTAGATTTAGCTCAGCGCCAACGAGCGTCACTGAATGGTATCAAGAACATTTTTCGATACCTAAAAGGAACTATTGACTTGGGACTGTTCTTTCCCTACAGAGAGACAAGAGGTACCGCAGATGGAATTGCAATCCCTAAATGAAATGATGATGGCGAAAACGCCACTCACTACACTGAAACGCCAAATGACGTTTTGGTCAGTTTTGCTGATGCTGGATACGTGTCTGACCCACATAAAGATCGTTCTCAAATTGGTTATGCATTTACCAATGGGAACACGGGGATATCTTGGAGATCAACCAAGTAAACCCTTGTGGCTACCTCCTCGAACCACTCAGAGATCATTGCTCTACATTAGGCGGTTCGTGAGTGTGTATGGTTAAGAACTATCATTACACATATTCGAGGGACTAGTGGTTTGAGTTCTACTACTGAAGAGTCTACTTGCATTTATGAAGACAATTAATGCAGCTTACATCGAACAAATGAAGCTAGGTTATATTAAGGGTGATAACACAAAGCACATATCGCCAAAGTTATTCTACAATCAGCAACAACAGGCTCTCTTCAAGATTCAAGAGAATCAAGTAAGGTCTGAGGAGAATGTGGCAGATTTGTTCACCAAATCATTGCCCAAGGCCACATTTGAGAAACATGTGAAAAACATAGGAATGCGAAGTCTTTCCAAACTTCCTTGATTAATGCAAGTATCAGGGGGAGGTGTAGACGTCAGGGGGAGTCTAACACACACATGTCATCTTCAAATGTAGAAGGTGCGTTGTGCTCTTTTCCTTCTACCAAGGTGTATTTTTTGTCCTACAGGGTTTTATTTGTTACTTGGCAAGGTTTTTAGTGAGGCAACAACTCATGCACCATTTCATTTTTGACTTGGCACAAGGGGGAGTGTTAAAGAAAAAACATATTATGTGCCCTCGTCAAAGAGATTGACTGAGAGGGAATCAAGTAATTAGCAATACCATCAATCAGCATGGATCAAGGACCAATCAGTAGTTAATGTCATCATTGTAATTGATATTTCTGTTGTAATTCTCTCCCTATATAAAGGGGCTATGAAATGAAATGAGTAGACCAATTCCATTTGCATTTTACTTTTACAATAACATTTATTTTTCTTCAATCAAGAATAGAAATTTTTTTATGTAATTCGATCAATAGATTTGCACATACACTTGGTTAGTTTTTTGAATCAAACCCAAATCGATAGGTGCCAATATATTCATCTAAAGCCTGAATAGACTGTCACATACCCTTCACTGTCATCTATAAACAGACAAGAAGATAGTGGTAGTACCCACAGCGGTACATAAAAATATACCCACTCATTAGACATTTCATGTACGTAGATATAGTGGAGATCCTCCTTTGGTACTACTCCAGATGTGGTAGAGATACATAGAGTGCACATAACATGCATTAACTTCCTAAAATGAAATTATTGTAAAAGACTAACTAAAACATAATTAATGGACTAGGGCCAAAACCCCAGCCCAAAACTCAAAGCCCAAATAGGGTAGCCACCAAAGAAAAGTCCACCCAAGGCCCATCAGCTTGGTCCGGTCCAGTCCACCTGCTCCATCTGTATCCCTGTCGTATGTAACAGTCAATCTAAGCTCCGTCCGCCACATGCCTCCACGACCTGCTCCTCCTCGATCCGCGCTGCCACGATCTCTCACTGCCTGCGACCCAAACTGCCATGGGCCATGCTACCACGGAGAAACCCAACCCCGATCCAAGTCCTCGCATTTCACACCACCATCGAGTTAGACCCGTGGCGCCACCGACCAAGAAAACCGTCATCAGGGATCAATCGCAGGTCCTGTTAGCACGACCACCACCTCGCACCAACCTAGCTAATTACACGCATTTCTATGCATGTAATTGTATCTAAAATACTATAATTAAGTTAATCTTTAAGCCAATTATCATATAATTAATCCATTTTTATTTATTTGTAGGAAATAAGTGGAGTTGTGGAAACCGAGACAAATGGTGCTCGAAATTGAAGCAAAATGGAGTTCTTAACAAAATGACGAAAAGTCAACATTTGTCAACTATAGTTAACTCAAGCGAGAAAGTGGAGTCTAACCCACGAGGTCATATGTGAAAGTGTCGTGGGGAAGAAAGGAAAAATAGAAAAGAAGAAGGAAAAGAAAAAAATTGGGGTGTATTTTTTTCGATGGAAGAAAGGAAAATTACAAAGAGAAACCCCTAAAAATTACAATTGAATTTTCCTACCACCATATTTCCATTTTATTTTTCTTTCTCCTTTTCTTCACTACTCCACCACAAAGCTTCATCAATTCCACAAATTTTAAATGGGAAGCTCAAGCATTAAGAGTTTCATCACCATCAAATTTGGATAAAAGTTAGGAGCCATAAATCAAGGCTATCCATAATTACTCTATAGCAATTTGTGGTTTGTTCTTGTTACTCCCTACTTTTCTTCACTTTTTCTTCTTTAGATTATGTACATTGATGTTAGTTTATGATGGTTAGTGAGTAGTTTTATTGTTAGGAGCTAGGCTTGTGTGCCCTAATCCAAATCTTGTGTAAATATGCTTATTTTAATGTAATATATGATGCAATTTTCATATGATAAATGCTTATATCAATTTTTGTTGGGTTAAAATGCATGTCTAGGAGCCTAGTCAATTATAGGATGTGTATTTTGAGCATGTTTAGGATAGAGTTAGAGGCTTGACCCCCTCCAACTCCTAAGCTAGAAACCCTCAATTTCGTATTCGAGGGGTTATAAGCATGGTGATTTACACCCGTTGCGTGATTGCGAGGGCGGGTCGCTTAGTAATCTAATTCCTCGATCTCTAGGCCTCTTGATGTGAATTAGTATCCCTTGAACCGTTGACTTGAATAATAAACTCTCGCAAGCGTACAAACTGTATCAAGTAAGGGAAGTATTTTGACCTTAGGTTATCGTACCTCGGGGAGTAGGTATTGGACCTAACCGAGATAATTGGCGGTAGGATACTAAAAGCACACAAGAAAAATATAAAGTAAAATAAAAAATTATAAACAATCAAGGCACCAAGCCTATTCAAAGCTTGGTAGCCTCACACATGTCCCTTACCATTTAAATTGGGGTTGAGGTAAGAGATAATAGAGTATGATGGGGTATGAGAGAAAATGAGATAATTGGAATATGATTCATGGGTGTGTATGGTCGTGAGAGAAAAGAAGAGAGATAAGGGACATGTGTCCAAAATTGGGAGAAAGAGAGGAAAAAGAAAAAGAAAACAAACACTTGGGGGGGAGGGGGGAGTAAAAGATAAGGCTGCTGATGTCATCATTGCTGACGTCAACACAAAAAATCTGATTTTTTTTTTCTCTTCTTTTCTTTCTTTCTCCCTTCTTATTCTTTCTTTTATTTTCTTTCTTCTCTCTTCTCAATGTACTTCTGGTATACTATATGTTAATGTTTAAGATTTGGGCGGTGGCCCAAGTCTTGGGTTAACACTGGTCTGGTGGGCGGACAGCTACTTGAGTGTATTGATGATCTCCGCTATCTGTCAAGTGAAATACAAAGGGCGTCAGAGGGAGACCGCGTTGAGCGGTCTTCTCTTTTCCGATGCCTAAGTTAGTCAATGTATGTGTGCTGACATAAAAACAGTAGGTAAGTAGTAGTTGCGTAATTAATGAGGAGAAAGGAGTGAACCTTTTATAGGTGGGGAAGAGGGTGATCTCTTCCATGTTTTCGATGTAGGACTGATGTGCTTCAGTTCCCAGCTTTTGGAGTTTCTGATGCCATCTTGACGCGGTGCGTGGTGGCGCGTCAGCGGTGATCTGAGGGAGAGCCGGGGCTTAGGCGGTAGCCTGCTTGGCAGTGTTTCCGTAGGTCATACCATTGACGGTAGTTGGTATCGCTGGTGGTAACATGAGCGTGACTCATTTATAGCTAATTATGCTTGTAAATGCCTATGTAAGTACACTATAAGAGGCAATTGGATTCCTCTCCCTTAATGGTGTTGACCATGGTTGACCCGCATTGACTATTTCGTCTTTTGTTGGAAACTCCAATTTCGCACAATTTTCTCTCGTTTCCGCAGCTCTGCTTATTTTCTACAAAATAAATAAAAATGGATTAATTACATACTAATAAACTTGGGGATTAGCTTATTTCTAGTGTTTTAGATATAATTACACGCATAAAAATGTTTGTAATCAACCGGCTCTAAATTATGTCAAGTGAGTTCCTACGACCCTTGAACCGGAGTAGGAATACTATGAAAGGGAATTTCGGTCCTTGAGTCTTAAACTTCCTTGGATACGACTACCGCCTCATTAGGAAATTTGCATCTACATTAAATTAGCCTCCGACACATAAGATTTGGGTGAAGGCACCTCCCTAGCACCCAACATTCTCATTATATTGTTTACACTTTTGTAGTTTAATTTCTTTGCATTTTTAGTAATCGCTTTACATTTTATTACTTTTTTTAAGCTGAAATTAACTCTCAAACATTGAATCCATCGACTCATTTGTGTATACCCATCTTGAGGCCACAAGTTAGTGGCTTTGAATAGTCTTGGAGTGATATAAGCCGAGCATTTCAAGGCTTGGTGCCTTGATTGTAGTTTTTATTTACTTTATATTTTTCTTGTGTGCTTTTTGTATCCTATCGCCAATTATCTTAGTTAGGTCCAACACCTAATCCCCGAGGTACGATAAACTAAGGTCTAAATATTTCCCTTACTTGACACGGTTCGTACACTTGTGAGAGTTTTTGCATCAAGTCACCAGCCAAAACCATCCGACAATCCCCAAGCAACACTCCATCTGATGGAACCCAATCAACAATAGCCATCAATCAATACTCGTCCAGCAGCAGACCCCATGATGAAGAAGAGGCCAGAGGCCAGCCCGGGCATCCGGCTGCCGCCGGACGAGGATGATTTCTCATAACAAAAAAGTCCGGTCTTTAGGGTTTTCTCGAGGAGAGAGAGAACCTTAAAGGTTGGGTATTATATACACTTGATTAATAGATTTGCATAACACATGTATATGAATTCCAAGTTTGTTAGGTTACTAATACGGTTTAAACGTAGATTTTTTTTTTATTTATCAGATAAACAATTCAAATGCTGTAACTAGTCTTTCGTGAGTCGAATTCACAACCTCCCTCTTACGAAGGGGAGACTATGCCACTAGACCAAATGGTACTGGGCATGGTTTAAAAGTAGATTTGAGTTTTTTTTCCTTATAATTTAAATTGTAAATGATAATTAATGGCTGCTACTAACATAGAATATTTTCTTATCTCTTACTTTGGACATACGTATTTTTCAAAGCTTGAAGATAAAAAGTATATTGGAAAACCCTAAGGGAGTCTATCGCCGCCACTGTGCCGCCGTGCGCTGCCATCATCTCTAACATGCTGCAATGCAAGATCCTTGCTTGGAATTGTCGGGGAATTGTGAATCAAGAAACACAATGAGCCTTAGTCAACATGGTGCAAGCGAAGAAGCCAGGTCTCATCTTCCTTGCAGAAACCCTAGCACAACCAGATCAAATCACTTCTCTAAAAAATTGACTTGGTTTTGATGGAAGTTTATGTTATGAGGAAAAGGAGGGCTCACAAGGATTTGCCCTTCTCTGGAAGGCAGATACTCCGGTCCATCTTCGAATTTACTCTCCTCATCACATCGATGTTGAAGTAGGTAAGAGGGGATCCCATGATCTTTTGAGATTTACAAGCCTTTACGGTTTTGCATCCCGGTCTCAAAGACATCAAACGTGGAATCTGATTAGAACTCTGGTAGCATAGCCATGTAACCTGCCTTGGCTTATGGCAGACGACTTTAATGAAATTTGGAGTAACCTCGATAAATCTGGAGGACCACCTAGAGCTGCCAGGCCGATGGAAGATTTTTGACGGACAATGAATGGATATGGCTTATCTGATATGGGATTCATAAGCAGTAAGTATTCATGGTCCAATCGATACACAAAAGAACGGTTGGATAGAGCCTTTCATTCTATGAATTGGAGAGAATGTTTTCCTTTTTCAAGAGTTTTAACCCTCCCTCCTTCTGAGTCGGATCATTGTCCTCTACTAATAGAAGTTTGTGCAGAACGTCCAACTTCTTGGAAAGCCCCCTCAAGATTTCATTTTGAAGAGTTTTGGCATCAATATCCCCAGTGTACTGACATTATTAAGAAGTGTTGGGCACAACCTCTGATAGGGAATGCAATGCAACAATTGGGAACTAAGATCACTACGACGAGTACTTAGTTGTTTGAGTGGCACAAGAAAGATGTTTCGCAAAAGAAAGTGGAGATGAGCATACTACAAGAGAAGATGAAGGATATTATGTCCCATCCACACACTCCTCAACAGTATGATGAACAGAAGCAGTTGCATGTGTGTTATAGTGCGTTGCTTGCTCAGGAAGAAACATATTGGAGACAGAGATCCAAGACGTTTTGGATGAAGGATGGAGATAAAAATACTGCCTTTTGTCATAGGAAGGCATCAAATAGAAGAAACAAGAACATAATCCAATTAAGGATTAAACAACGAAGCAGGTGTGTGGCAAACTGAACCTCAAGAGGTACACAGCATTCTTGTGCAGTACTTCAACAATATCTATACCTCTTCTGGCACCAATCTTAATGCTATATTTCAAGTGCTTGAAGTAGTTGACCTTAAGGTTATTGCGGAGATGAATTTGGAACTCACTAAACCCTATGCTGAGAAGGAAATTAAAGAGGCTCTATTCCAGATCCATCCTTCCAAAAGCCCTGGACCAGATGGAATATCCTCATTTTTCTTTCAGAAGTATTGGAGCATTCTATCTACTGATGTTTGTCTGGGAGTGAAGGCCTTTTTAGAGACAGCAGAATTGGAGTATGCAACAAACTTCACTCATCTATGCCTCATCCTAAAGATTTTTGAAGCAACAGGCGCTAATTAGTTTCGACCTATTGCATTGTGTAATGTACTATATCGGATCAGTTCCAAAGTTATAGCCAATAGGTTGAAACAAATATTGCCTTCCATCATCTCTCCATTACAAAGCGCGTATGTACCGGGAAGGTTGATTTCAGATAATACCATGGTAGCCACCGAGGTAGCTCATTTCATGCATAAATTACGCAGACAGGAGGAGGGTTTCCTATCACTCAAGCTAGACATAAGCAAAGCTTATGATAGACTTGAATGGGAGTTCTTGCGAGCCATGTTAACAAAGCTAGGGTTTCAAGAGCAGTGGATTAACATCATAATGAAGTGTATAGCATCTGTTTAGTATTCGATTTTGGTGAATGGACAGCCTTCTGAAGCAATTGTTCCTACTAGAGGTATTAGGGAAGGTGATCCTCTATCACCTTACCTATTTATTTTGTGTGCAGAGGGACTATCCGCGCTCATCTCGAAGGCAGTGGAGAGATCTCATCTAAAAGGGCTTAAGATGTGTCCTGAAGCTCCTACTTTACACCATTTATTTTTTGCGGATGACAGCTTGATTTTTGGAGCTACAACTGAATCAGAGTGTCATGTCTTAAGACATATTCTCACAACATATGAACTGGCATCAAGACAAAAGGTGAACTACCAAAAAAGTAGTGTTGTGTTCAATTGAAATGTGCATCTAGAGCTATAAGATAAGCTAGCTGGCTTGTTGGAAGTTCAAAGATTGGACGAGCATGATCGATACTTGGGACTACCACTAGAGTTGGCAAATCAAAGACTGTAATTTTTTCGTACATTAAGGAGAGGTTGACAAAGAAGCTCTTGGGATGGAAATCAAAGATCCTCAGTTCTGCAGGTAAGGAAATTTTAATTAAATCTATAGCATAAACGATGCCATCTTATGCTATGAACTGTTACCTCCTTCCTAAAACTTTGTGTGATGATATTCATCAAATGTGTGCACAATTTTTTTGTTGGGATACTGATCAAACGAGGAAGATTCATTGGAGAAGTTGGAGCAAGCTTTGCATGACAAAACAAGAAGGAGGCCTTGGTTTTAAAAATCTCTATGCATATAACCTAGCTATGTTAGCTAAACATGCATGGAGATTAATCTTAAATCCTCAATCACTGATTGCACAAGTTTACAAGGCCAGATATTTTCCAAACAACTCTTTTTGGGATGCAGAACTTGGAGATGCTCCCTCTTTCTCATAGAGAAGTATACTAGAGAGCCGTTATGTCTTGGCAGTGAGTATCCAATGGAAAGTGGGGACTGGAGAGTAGGTCGATGTCTGGAAGGATAACTGGATTCCTGATTGTCCTAGATACCTCATTCAAAGACCACTTCATACTGCCATCAGTAAAGTCGCGGAGTTAATTGATGGGGCAACTCGAAGTTGGAATCAGGATGCTGTGCGTGCTACTTTCCTACCTGAGGTAGCTATCAAAATTCTGAGCATTCCATTAAGTAGGAGTGCTAGTGCAAATCGTTATAGATGGAAGCCGGAGAAGAATGGCAAGTACACTGTCAAGTCAGCATATTGGATTGCTTGACAATAGGTTATGGGTGAGTTTCTCACTTCTACTTCATCTGGAAATCCCTATGAGGCTCTTTAGAGGAAGATAAGGAACACAAGGATCCCTGGAAAGGTGAAAAACTGTTTATGGAGGGCTGCCAACAATATCTTGCCTACTCATGAAAGTTTAAGCTACAAGGGATATACTGCGCCCTTCAATTGTCTACTTTGTAATGAGGCCTTGGAGACAAGTACTCATGTGTTCTGCCACTGCCAGGTTGCACGAGAGGCCATTGCAGCAGTAAATATTCCAACTGGTAGCTGTCTGCCAGGTAGTTTCAAAGAATGGCTTTGGCACCAGAGCCATCATCTTAATAATGAGCAATGGGAGAAGCTACTTATGCTCCTTTGGGCTCTCTGGAAGAATAGAAACATTAAGTTGTGGCACAATACGTGCATCAATGGTCATGCAATTGTCGTTACAACGTTCTCTTGGTATGAACAGTGTCTACAAGAGCAGAAGCCTTGATTACACGCATTTTTATCCGTGTAATTATATCTAAAATACTAGAATTAAGCTAATCCTCGAGTCAATTATTATGTAATTAATTCATTTTTATTTATGTTGTAGAAAATAAGCGGAATTGCATAAACGAGAGAAAATGGTGCGAAATTGGAGCAAATTTAAGTTTCCGACGAAGGGACGAAATAGTCAATGCGGTCAACACTGTCAAAGCTAAGGAAGAATAATGCAATTCATGGTTTTTTTTTTTTTTTAAGTAATGGTAATTCCATTGATAATAGCGCATGCCAAGAAGGCCATTACATACCCATCCGCTGACACATAACAATGGCCAGACAAGATTTCGTGGAGGAGCCACAGTGGTACATAGGATAGACCTACTATATTAGAACTTATCGCTCGCAAAACAGCGAGCCTATAAACTATGGAAAAAACATAGCAAATAGACAAGCCGAAACAAAACACTCGTTGGGTTCCTAATACAAGGGAACATATGGTAATTAGACAAAAGCTAAAAACATAGATTTGGGCCAAAAGCCTAAACCCTAGCCCAAATAGAAGTTGATGGACTAAGGTAGAACCTCAGCCCAAACAATTAAGCCCAATAGGGTAGACCAAGGAGATCTCCAGGCCCAGCAGCCTGATTTGGGCCCAGTCCGCCGTCTTCTCCATCAATCGGTCGTACGGCTCTTGCCGGCAGAGTTCCGTCTGATCCATTCCGACGACAAACGTCGTCAAGATCCACGTCCCCATGGCAGCGAGCGAACCACTCGCTCCTAGCCACGCCGCCGACCTACATCGAAACGAACAAAACCATCCATAATCTGGGTTCCTCGACTCCGCGGCCCAACGTCCTCAATCGAAACCATGGCTGCGCCATTAGTCCAAGATCCAAACCCGCCATCCAAACCCCTACGACCTCGCATCATCTGTCGCCTAAGCCACGCCGCCGCTACTTGCATCACAATAGACCAAAACCATCCCCGATCCCAGCCTTGCAAAAACCACACCGCCATCGATCGAGTTCCATGACGCCGGCAATCCAAGAAACACCATCAACGGGGACGAATGCCAGCCCAGACAGCACGACCCCCACCAGCTCTACCATCCCAGCCAAATCAAACTGACATAACACCAGAGAGAATCCCAAAGGTGTCCCATGGGCAGTAGTTCGCCCATCCGGCAGCAAATCTCATGACAATCGGAGCCCCGAAGACCAGGCCGACGTCCGGGCGCCGCCGGAAGAGAAGTGATTTGTAACCGGGAGGCCTTAGGGTTTAGGTGAGAGAGAAAAACCTCTCTTGGAGAGAACATATGCAATTCATGGTTGTGTGCGCAGGTCCTTGAAATTATGAGTAGAAAAAAAAAAGAAACAAAAAAAAAGAAGGAAAAAGAAAAGAGAAAAGAAGAAGAAGGAATCATCGAGAGTTTAATTAACCAATTAAACATTGGTTAATTGGCAGCCATCACGTGGCCATACAGGATTTCTTTTTTTTTTTCCACGTGCAGCATCAGCCATTAATTAGAACATGATCATCAATCAGCTCTCCTCTTCTCTCTCCAGCGCAGCACCCTAGATCATTTTCTTTTGGCCACCAATCAGACGCTGACACGCAGCCCCTATTCATTCCTCAAAAGCCAGCCATTTCTATTCATACCCATATATTCCTCTCTCTTCTACCCCATAGGCGAATAGCGCCGCACCACAAAACAGAGGCAACCCTTTGGGCTGCTCTCTTCCCTATCCTTCTCCACAATTTTCCATTTTTCCTCTTTTGTTTATAATTTCTTTTGAGATTTGAAGAACTACTCACACAAAGCTTCAAGTATCTATTAAGGAGCTCAATCTCTAGAAGATTCAAGATTTGGGTATTTTGTGGGGCTGTAATTCAAGGCTAGTCATGCTAGCTTCATAACTATTTGTGACTATCTTTGTTTTCTCCTACACTTCTCTACTTTTTGCTATTTGAATTTTGTAATTTTGATATTCATTAATATGGGTTGTGAGTAGTTACTTTTGAGAGCTAGGGTTTCTAACTCTAGCTCAATTTTGATGTAATGAACATATTTTCAAGTGATAAATAATGTATTTACATACGGGTGCACTCTAATTACTATGTTAATTGATTCTTGATGCATAAATTTTAGGGAATTGACCACTCTCTTTGTTATGTTTTGAGATTTGTGTTGTGTGATACAATTGGTGGTTCTTTTGTTCACTAGCTTCATGTAATTAGTGTGGTGTGCCAAGTAATTACTTAATCGAGAATTAGTGATTGCCTAAGTTTCTATTTTCTTGTGCTCTTCGCCTTTAATCCTAGACGTTGTGGCCCTAACAAGGCATAATGATTAGGGTTAGAGAGCTCATTCTTGCCTTAACCGGAAGAATGGATACCAAATAAGAGAAATTGACTTAGTGGCCTTAACCGGCATTAGGTAGTGAACTATGTAATCGTTAATTTTTAGGTTGTAACTATTGCATGCTTAAATCCCTAATTTCTAGAGCTCTAGGCCTTTAGTTCATGTTTTGGTAGCCCTAGTAAGGTACTAACTCATGAATTACAGAGTTCATATTTCTCCTAATCGAAAATGTGAATACCCTTAATGAAATTCAGCTTAGTGGCCTTGACTGGCATTAAGTACGGGATTTGGTTCTCATGAAGATATGTTTGTTTGCTTGAAATGTGTTCGTTGCATTGAAATTGCTAGAAAGTGATTCCTAGCACCCAAAATCTATCTCTCTTTTATTTTTCTTCATTTTTAATTGTTGTCGTTAATTTAGTTTTCGACTTAGTCTTTCAGAAAATTACAATCACAATTTTGAATCATAATTTCTACCTCATTGTAAATAGCCTTCACTAGGCTCTTAGTTTTGATTAGGCATTGGTGCAAACCAAAGCCGAGCATTGCTAAGGCTTGGTGCCTTAGATTAGCATTTTTATTTGTTTTACTTTCTTTTATTTGCTTGTGACTTTAGTTCCGATTACCCAAGGATTGTGGGTTAGCCACTAATCCCCGTGGTACGATAACTTTGGGCATTATACT
>BDJD01002008.1:0-24194 GCA_002564525.1 Rosa multiflora
ATTGCTGCAATTAATTGGACGGACAGAAATAGTGCTGATGTGGACGAGCACTCCATGCTCGGAGCATGGCAGAATTTCCGTAGCTTCGACTCCAAAGCATACTGATTTTCTGACATTAGGGATGCACTCCAACAGTTAGCCGGAAGGGGCGTTCTGACAGATTATGGGAATCTTACAATGCCTAACATTCTGCCCTTGATCGAAAAGGGAATTACGAGAGCTACTTACATGTGATCATAGCTGATCTTGACTTCTGATCACACCACACCTTTTGTCTGTTATTTTCTTACATAATATCAACTTATCCTCTGTAATTCTAATACCTAGGTTGGATCTACGATTTGTACTTCGGTTAATAAAACTGGTTAGTTTTTTAAGTCCAAGCTACATTTTCTCTACTCATTGACTTATAGTTAATAGCAGTGGCGGAACCAGGATCCAATTCCTGTCTAGGCTAATTAGAAGGGCACAATAAATTTTTTTTTTTTTTTTTTTTAGGTTTGGAACCCAGTGGGAGGCTCATCCTCACGCCTTTATTATTTTGGATCAAAACATACAACGGAGGGGACATAAAACCAAACCCCGTAAATTAAAAACTACAAGCATACATTTGTTTAAGCATCAAGAATAATACATTTGTCCAATCTGCAACACAAAATACACATATTTAAGAGTGTGTTTGGATGAGGGAAAAAATAATGGAATTTAATTGAAAGTGAGGATTTCATAATTTCTACAAGCTAATTCCCTCGTTTGGCATTATCAGATTGGAAATTTTAAATTTCTCTGTGGAAAAAAACGAAGGAATTCATCATTTAAATTCCCCACTTCAATTTCCACCAAAATAGGTGTCATTTACGAATTCCTTTGCAGTATTCAATTTTCATTTCCAAAACAAGGTTTTTTTCTATTTTATTTTTTTATTTGTTTTAAACTTTCTTAATTTATTACACATTTCAAATCCTAAATGGATACAACCAAACAACAGAAATTGCAATTAATGGAATTTTAGATTGATGGAGTTAAAGATTCCATCATTTATTTTTTTGAAAGGATGATTCCATCATTTATAAATTCCTATAGATTTAATAATTTTCTCATCCAAACACACCGAATAAAAAATAATCACAAGTTCACAACATGACCAGAAGCCAAAGAAAGCATCAAGAAATCCCAAAGGCCAACAAAAGCTCATTCACTTTTTTTTTTTTTTTTAGCCAGTAATTTATACAATCATGAATCATCATAGATTCATAGCCTCACCTATCCACCGACCATCAAACCATGATCATTGATCAACAAAGACATCACTACATCAGTCGGTAATTCTAACTAAAAATACATTCATGAATCATCAATTCATCATAGCCTATTAGCGGATTAGCCTATGAGGCGGCTATCCACCGACTGACCGTGACGACCGTCACCGAGTGACCGACTCACCGTCCATGAATCAATGATCAAGAATCAAGATCCTCAGCTAAGTGAGCTAACATGGAATCTCTCTCTCTCCCCCAAACCTCAACTCATACACAAAAGCCCAACTCACAACCAGTGGTAGCAAACAGAATCGACATTCGGCATTTCGGCAAAAGGAGATCTGGGATTTCTTTGAGGAAACCCCATTGGGAAAAACAGAGCAGGAAGAAGAAGTGATAAGTGAAGAACAAAGGAGATCGATAGAGGCATAGAGCTTCATACCTTGTTTCAATCGATAAGTCCATAACCTCCATCGAAAGTTCGAAACACTAGAGTAGTGTGACTGTGTGAGGCAGTGAGTCTGTGACTGTGAGCTGCTGTGGGAGCTGGGAATACACGGGACTTCTGCATATAATTTTTTTTTTCTTTGGGCTGGTATGGGCTGTAGGTAGAGATATATATATATATACTTAAGGATTTTTAGCCCAAAATGTTGTCTAGGCTTGAGCCCAGATAGCCTACCATGTCCTTCCGCCACTGGTCAATAGTCTTTTACAGCATATTACACATCTAATGGATTGTACCAGCCTTATTCTTGAAAATTCACCAGTTGGTAGAACATGAGCTAAATCCAAAGGGGTTTGTGCGAAGACTTGGCTGAACCCAATTTTAAGTGGTTGTTCACTCTCTTCCTTGCGGCTATAAAATGTGAGTTTCAGTTCATGGATGTTGATAGCCTGTTCTTGAATTTGGATTTTTAATTGAAAAAAAACATTAAACACTAAATTACAAATAAGAAGTATAGAGGATATGAACGGGAAACAATTACTACTACATCATAATCTTTATAAGTTGAATCATAATACACAATAACTAGTCTTTTGCAAAAGGACTTCTTCTTTGCCAGCTCTACCTTGTAAGTTTCACAAGTATCAACATCATAAATGAACATTTCAACAGGAATCCATGAATCTAGTCCTTTGCGGCCTACTCATATTGCATATAGGCATCAATTTCAATTTTTGATCAGGAAATTTTTTTATCATGGTATAGAGGTAATTGAAGTAGAACTCAACAGTTTATGTTTTTTGAAACTTCTATTATACATGCGTATGCCATGCATGCATTGATCAAACAGTGTCTTAGCCCCGGTAAAGAACAATAGAAGGCCCCAACAATGATCACAAAACTGTCAAATCAATACGTGCATGGCATACATGTAAGACCTTATTGAACTAGACATCAGCATTTTCACTTAAGCTGACATTGTGGGGATCGAGTATTAGAGTTTAGTTTGTAACATTAGAGTATTAAATAAAACTTGTAATCGAAAATAGTTTTATTAATGCAATATGTTTTGAATCTGAATTCAACTAGGTATGGTTATTTAGAGTAATCCATCAGACAAGGATAGCGAAGTTATAAGACAATTTCTTGATGGAAGGAACTACCTTAATTGCTTTTTTGATATAAAGGATTACAACGCATTCATTGATCCCAGCTAGAGCACCACACCTCAATAAAATTATTCCATTAACAATATGAGATCAATGGTGAATCTAGGAGAAAAACAATGGAAGGAGGCTGTACGTAGATCTATTTAGTATCTCTACACACCCTTTATCTTTGATTTCAATTTATATTGCTTGCTGCTATAAAATATAGGATTACAATGATTTATGCATCCTAACTTAGTATCAGAATAACATATCAATCCTATATTTGTCATAGTTATTTGTATTCTTATATAGATGTGACTTATATGCATCATGTAATTACCTTATCTATATTAAATAGTTTATACATTATGTAGAAATTAGGATAGATATGCTTCCGCAATCCTAAAATACTTTGCAATTACTGTTGCACTCCTAAAATCTAAATTACAGTATATGTGTTTACATGTGCTTATTTTGAGATAGTTTATAGTACTCGCTTTGTGTAAATTCTAACAACACAGACATCGTACAATAGACAATCCGTACATTTTTGGGCTCCTATTTCTATGACCCACAAAAGATAACCCATAGGGAACTTCTATTCATACCTCCAAAATTGGTATTTAGACCTCCCTACTTAATAGACCTCCAACTTACTTTTACAAATGGGGAGTGAAATTCACACTCCATATTTTACAATCCACACTCTATTTTTCCTTCTTTAGTGTCATAAGTTTTGTCTTTTTATAGTGTGAATTGTAAAAATGTGATGTTAACAAACTATAAAAGGAAACATGGAGTATGGATTGTAAACTGAAGAGTGTAAATTCCAATCCCCTTACAAAGGAGATTACTTGGCTAACAAGGTCTGGTTAGCCTAGGCTGACCACAGCTAACAAGGGATTGACACTAACAAGGTTTTGTCTGCAATATATTCACCAGACATGACATGACAGAGGATCTTTCTTAATATGTATATATAATATTTTAAATGCCATGTGTCAATCCCTTATTGGCTCACTTGGCTGTGGTCAGTCTAGGCTAATCAGACCTTGTTAGCCAAGTAATTTCCCTTACAAATAACCAATATGTTATCTACACCTCCTTAATTTTCTCAAAATGCCCATCGAGTCTACTTTACTCGGCCTATTTGCTATGTGGTAGTTAATAGTCTATAGGCTTCCTTTCGGAGCATGGAACCGTCAAATGATTAGACCTAATCTATGTATCACTGTGCTACTACCACAAACTCTTTATCTACCCCTTAATGGTAGAGGGAGGATATGTAATGGCCATTTCTGGCTTTCGATGAATGATAGTCACCCTATTTGGGTTTGTTAAAAAAAAAATAATAATAATAAATAAAATAAAATCAATAAAAGCCTTTTTTTTTTTTTTTTAGAAAATTCTATTCATACCTCCAAAATCGGTAGTTGGACCTTCTTCAACTTTTAAACATTTTCACAATCTTATTTTACCTTTAATACAATTAAGCTGGAAAAAAAAAAAAAAATCTAAGTTGAAGACTACATAGTGTCTTGGAGGTAAGAAGAAACTCTTTTTTCTTTTCCTTGTTTTGTGTACGTATTGGTAATTTGACATAAGTTGACAAAATCAATGTTAATGTCTAAGATTCAGCGGTAGCCAAACCTTGGTCAACGCGAACCGCTACTTGTGATATCCTTGTTACTTCCGCTATCTGTCGAATGAAATACAAAGGGCGTCAAAGGGAGACCGCGGTTGGCAGTCTTCTCTTCTTCAATGCCTAAGTCAGTCAATGTATTTGTGTTGACAGAATAACGTTAGGTAAGTAGTAAATGCGTAATTAATGAGGAGAGAGGAGTTACCCTCGATAGTTGTCGGTACCACTGGTGGCAGTGTGAGCGTGGCTCATTGTAGCTAATTATGCTTGGAAAATGCTCATGTAAGTACAGTCAACTATAATTTGAAAACTTTAAATGCCAATTTTAGAGGTATAAATAAAAACTTTCATAAAAAAATATAAAAAAAGTAAAAAAAATTAAAAAAACACTGACAAAAAGAGAATAGAACAATTAAACAAAATCATGACTTGCGAATCACATGAGAAATTTTGTACGGATTATTTTGTTATCTGCAAGTATCATGCGCAAGAGATTCAAAGTTCTTGACCTTGGCTTGCATCCAATACACAGCTTTTACAAATTGATAAAAACTAAGACGTTGTTATACCAAAGTAGCTATATATATAAAGGGGCAAAAGTACGTAGTTAGTTGCACAATTTATCCTTCCCTCTATAATAAAATGGTTCACCACAAAGGCTGCACTGCTTGTTAGGATGTGATGAGAATTAATTAGGAAAGGCAAGTCCTAGTTGGACTTGGTTAGTCTTCCTAATTGGACATGGTTGATGTCAAAGTTTATTCCTATCAGGAATAGGATTTTTCTCATGTACAAGAAGGTTTGGTTTTCCTACTACCAATTGGATTATAATTGGGGTACCTATATATAGAGGGCATGGGTAGTAAACCAAGGGATGGTCGGTGCATGCGATCATCGACAAGAGAGTGTATATCTCTTGGGTAAGGGAGCAGAGATGTCAAGAGTGAATACAGCTCTTGGGTGAGAGTGAGTTCTTGGGAAACTCTATGAGTGTGGGTGTACATGGGTTATGGGTTTGGGTTATGGTGATTTAGCTCAATTGTATCTTGTACTGTAATTATTCTCATAGTGAAGAACAAGAATCTCTCGGGAGGACGTAGGCATGGATTTATGCTGAACCTCGTTAAATCTCGGTGTTCTCTTGTCGCTTGTCTTGTGGTTTGTTTACTTTTCTGTCGGTCTACTAAGTGAGCCTTGATAGGAGGGATTCTAATTTCCTTAACACTGCTTACATGATTCCCTTCATACTTTTGCTAGCTTTGTCATCAGCAGAGATAGCTTTTGCCAGAGGCTCTCTTTCTCTCTCTCTCTCTCTCTCTTTCTGGGTAATTTATGCTGCTGCAGACAGTGAATTGATGATCAATGATTAGCTTATTGGAGATCATGGTCTAAATAAGCAGGGTCTTTAACATAATTGGAATTTAATTTTTTTTTTTTCCCTTGCAGAAGTGAAGAGACTGGGAATGATATGGAGTATAGGAAGATTAATAAAGCAAGGAACACAAACATAAGGAAACTGTTAAACAGTGAAGTACAAAAGCCACCTGCTATTCCAGCGCCTCAAGGTTGATTACTGAATACTGAATTATATTATCATTACCTACTCTAAGATGGGAGATGTATCGTTAATTTCATTTCTACACAGCAACTGGTTGTTTATGAGCTGAAATCAAAATGTTTATATCATTAGATTAACTGGTCATGAAAAATTTAGCCATTATTTGTACCAGAAAAATTGTACTTATTTTCTATTAAAGAAAAATGGATTACACAAGAAAATTGGCTTTAGAATATCTTTTGATATGTAGATTCATCGACCTACAGATTATGTGGTTTGAATGTACCAACGATTGTCCATTTGGCTAGTGTTACTCAGATCATACATCGGTCCAGTCTTTACTATGAAATCGATTGCGATTTTGTATGTATAGCAAGTAACAGCATTACCTGTGCGATAAAATACATTAATTGGCCAAGGACCACGAAGCAAGCGTTATATATATATATATATCCTATCCAGAGCGATGCCTCGCTTTGAAATTTCAGAGCGAGGTTAGGGTTTAGGGTCACTTTTCAGTCGCATATCCACATCTCGACCGTTCAGTTTTTAGGTACTAACGTATAGATCATCTGTGCAAAATTTCAGCCAAATTGATGATCTATAAGGTATCTAACTCGTTTAAACCAATGGACGAACTAAATATGTCCAACCTGAACCGTACTAGCTTTAAAACAGTTATCAATGCCTTAACGACCATCAATTTGACTGAAATTTTGCAGAAATGATCTATACATTAGTACCTAAAACCTGAACGGTCGAGATCTGGATATGAGACAGAAAAGTGACCATAAACCCTAACCTCGCTCTAGATAGGATTTGTATATATATATATATATATAGCCGTTCGAGAGCGGACGTTCGCAAACCCAGAAAAAGTGCGGACGTCACTCCTCCGGCCTCGATCAAGCTTCGACGGCGTGGCGGGGCTTGCCGGAGGGGGGCTGGGGGTCTGAGAAGCCGATCTGCAGTCAGGTGGAGTCGCCGGCGACGAGGTTGCAGCGTTGCCCAGAAGCTTGCAGTTGCAGGTCCGGCCGCTGCCCAGAACGTGCAACCTCGATCTCCTCTGACCTCGATCGCTGCCCAGAACGGTCCGGGATGCCTCCGGCCTCCCTCCTGCAAGCCGCGCGTCGCCGTTGCCGCCTGGAAGCTGCTGCTGCGTTGACGTCCCACTTTAGCGGCAGTGCGGACGTTCGCCTGTGATCGGGCCTCTATATATATATATATATATATATATATAACATATTTTCAGTTTTTGGCCACTTTTCAATCACATATTCACATCTTAACCGTTCAGTTTTTAGGTCCTAATGTATAGATTACTTCCGTAAAATTTCAGCTAATTTGATGATCGTTAAGGCATCCAAAACTGCAATTTACATGAATGAACCGAATCTGTTTAATTGGAACCGTTCGTGTACATTGTTATAAATTGCAGTTTTGAATGCCTTAACGATCATCAATTTGGTTGAAATTTTGTAGAGATGATCGATACATTAGGACCTAAAAACTGAATGGTTAAGATGTGAATATGTGATCGAAAAGTGGCAAAAAAATGGAAATCCATACCTAAGCTTAGGTAAGGACGTCCTTAGCCAAGAAGGATTATATATATGTATATACATATATGTATGGATTAATTTCAGTTTACCACTCTGTATTTTACACCCAACATCATGTTAGTTCCTCACCTTTAAAATTTCATCAGCAACACCCCTATACTCTTAATTTTAATCAACTGTGTTTAATTTTTCTTGAGCCGTCCAAAATGACCGTCAACTGATGACATGGCAGTGTCCAGCTGGTCAAGTGGGCCTGAATGAAGGGCTAAATTCGACATTTCAGACGAAGGGGCTAAATTAAACATATAAAAATGCTTTCCAAAATCCATCAAGTCGATTAACCTCTTCGGGAATCCTTTTTGCCTTTTTGGTAAGCAGATCAGTAATCCAACCAACAAGTGCTCCATCTCCAACCAGGACCTCGACTCCCGCGGCTTCCTCCTCTGCCGCACCACCGTCGACCTCAACCTCGACCACCTCAACAAGATCTTCATGGCCGTCGAGTTCCTGAAGCGCGACCTGGCCAAGATGATGGTGTTGGAGCCGTTGGAGTTTGAATGGATGGTTGTTAGAGTTATATATGTTAGGGTTTTCTTTAGTTATGTGTTTGTTCAATAACTCCTATTTATGAGGAGCATGCTAGTTAATTCAGTTAGGATTTGACCTTTTCTTTAGCTAAAAATACCACGATCTTAGAGTTGTTAAAGACGTGGAGTGTACGTTGTTTTCTGTTTCATGTACGTAATGGCTTTATAAGCCAAGTTGTGTTAATTCATTCAATAAGAATCATCCTTCAAAACTTGAGAGTTATTTTTCTTAAGGGTTGGTTTTTCAACATTGTGGTATCAGAGCCCCTTATTAGGGCCTGATTGAGAGAGACACAAGAAAAGAGGGCTAGAGATAGAGAAGAAGAGTGAGAGATATGGCTGCAGAAGGGAACTTTGTTCAGCCGGGCATTCCCAGATTTGATGGTCACTATGACCATTGGTCGATGCTGATGGAAAATCTCCTTCGATCAAAGGATTACTGGAGCCTGGTGGAATAAGGGATCACAGTACTAGAAGAAGGTGTGGAACCATCTGAAGCTCAGCGGAAAACAATGGAGGATCAACGAGTGAAGGACCTCAAAGTCAAGAACTATTTGTTTCAAGCTATTGACCAGACCATTATGGAAAAGATACTCAACAAAGACACAGCCAAAGGCATCTGGGATTCCATGAAATTGAAGTATCAAGGGTCTACAAGGGTCAAAAGAGCACAGCTCCAAGCTTTAAGAAGAGAGTTTGAGGTGCTTCAAATGAAAGAAGGTGAACAAGTGGACGAGTACTTTGCTCGAACACTTACAATTGAGAACAAAATGAAAGCTCATGGGGAAAAGATGGAGCAAGTGGTGATTATAGAGAAGATTTTGAGGTCCATGACGAGCAGATTTGACTATGTAGTATGTTCAGTTGAGGAATCAAATGACGTCGATAGACTGACAATAGATGAGCTTCAGAGTAGCCTTTTGGTGCATAAGCAGAGAATGAATGGCCATCAGAGTGAAGAACAAGCATTAAAGATCACCTCTGAGGATAGGTTTGGAGCAAGAGGAAGAGGAAGAGGAACATTCAGAGGAACATTCAGAGGAAGGGGTCAAGGTAGAGGCAGACAAAGCTTTAATAAGGCTTTGATTGAGTGTTATGGATGTCACAAGTTAGGGCATTTTCAATATGAATGCCCTAGCTGGGAAAAGAAAGCCAATTATGCTGAGTTGGATGAAGAAGATGAGTTGCTCTTGATGTCTTATGTAGAGCTCAACAAGTCAAGCAGGGAAGGAGTTTGGTTTCTCAACTCCGGATGCTCCAATCATATGTCAGGCAACAAGCAGTGGTTCGTTGACTTGGATGAGCAGTTCAGGCACTCCGTGAAACTAGGGAATAACACAAGGATGCCTGTGATGGGAAGAGGGAACATCAAGCTGGAAGTAGGAGGAGTAACTCAGGTAGTGACTGATGTTTTCTACATTCCTGAATTGCAAACCAATTTACTAAGTATTGGTCAGTTACAAGAGAAGGGGCTAGCCATCTTGATACAAAATGGAGTCTGTAGAATTTATCATCCTAGAAGAGGGCTTATTATGCAAACACAAATGTCTGCAGACTGGATGTTCGTTTTACTAGCAACGGTGATATCATAACCTCCAACTTGTTTCAAAGCAGCTTCTGAAGATATCACTGATCTTTGGCATCGAAGATTCGGGCACTTGAGCCACAAGAACCTCAGAACCTTGGAGTACAAGAAATTGGTGAAGGGATTGCCACAATTCAAAGCCACAAGCAAACTATGTACAAGTTGTATGGTGGGGAAGCAGCACCGAGAAGCTATATCAAAGAAAAGCCAATGGAGAGCATCAAAACAGATTTAGTTGATACATGCTGGTATCTGTGGCCCCATAACCCCTACCTCAAACAATAACAAAAGGTATCTCTTGAGCTTCATTGATGATTTTAGTAGGAAGATTTGGGTATATTTCCTAGCTGAAAAATGTGAAGCTTTTACGACATTCAAAAATTACAAAAATCTTGTGGAAAAGGAGATATGAATGTCTATATGTTGTTTGAGAACAGATCGAGGTGGAGAATTCACTTCAAAAGAGTTCGATGAATTTTGTAAAGCTCATGGCATAAGACGGCAGCTCACCACAGCTTACACACCCCAACAAAATGGGGTTGCAGAACGCAAAAATCGTACCATCATGAATATGGTTCAATGTTTGCTTTCAGAGAAGCAAATGCCAAAGCCTTTCTGGCCAGAAGCTGCTAGATGGACTGTCCATGTACTTAACCGTAGCCCTACCTTGGCGGTGAAGGATAAGACTCTTGAAGAAAGATGGAGTGGAGTTAAGCCAAATGTGGAGTATTTCAGAGTTTTTGGTTGCATAGGTCATGTGCATGTGCCGGATGCCAAAAGATTGAAGTTGGATGACAAAAGCTATAAGTGCGTACTTGTCACGCCCCGAATTTTGAAATAAGGATTCAAATCCGGAACATGACTAATAACAATACAAATAACGTTCTGAATTTTTCTCTCAGAAACAACCACTAGTTACACCTCTTGATATTGCATAAACCAAATCCTCAAGTTACTTATTACAACACACTCTCACCAAATCAAATTGTAAAACTCAAATGAGTATAATTCTCCTCACAAAACAAATGATGTAAATCCAATACTAATACTCTAAACTGCACGATCACTGCCCTGATTCTCCTGACCTGTGAGATTACCAGCTACACAGTTGAATAGTGTACCGAGAATTGCAACAACACAAAACCCGGTAAGCTTTTGACAGCCCGTATGAGTAAACAAGAAAGAACTGTTGATTGATTAAATTACAATTATTATAACTCAAGTAAACAATCAACACACTCACAAGGTAACTCCAAAAATCACAGTAACATAAAAGTAGGTATTTTTTTTTATACTCTCTTTTAAAACTCAACATTTGACAGACAGACTAGAACTCTGACTGATCACAACCAACAAATATTGCATCATTAATATGTGAAATAACATTAAAGCAACACATGCTTGATTTTCTTTTCACTAACACCTTCACATATTCAAAATATATCATGGATAGATATTTGATCAATTTCACTAACACCTTCACATATTCAAAATATATCATAGATAGATATTTTAAGCACGGGGTTGTTGTAATCACCCGGCTTCACAATTGTACTTTTCAGACATAATCAAATTCACAACATACAATCTTTATAAGTTTTAGATTGTATAAATGTATATGTACACCGATATAAAGAGACATATTATTTCAAGACAAATCTTTACTTCTTAAAATAATTTCCACATATTCACAATTGTACATATAAAATAGTTTTCACACCACATGATCAACATTTCATTATTCGACAATTAAATGGGAGATTAATAGCTTGAATAATATCCAATCCATTCTCAATCATTTCATCACACCAATCACACGTCAACCAATATATATATTCCACGTAAATATATATATACGTAATTATCCGCTCAGGAATGACCACTAATACCAGCTATAGTTCAAGTATAAAAACCGTGAAATTCATTTGTATAATAAAATCATTTTACTTACCTATGGACCGTAGTTGATCAAGTCCATATGATTTAAAACAAATATTTATTCCATAAATATTTTCACCCAATTACGACAAAAATAAAGTAATTAAATTTATTCAGTTCGTAATATGAACCACGTCAGGTTTACTCACCTCTAATCCAGCTGCGTCTTCTAAAAAGTCAAATATAACAATATTCCAAACGCTCGTCAACTCAAACCGTCAAGTACTTGGAGCTAAGTCTGGTTCGGCCTAGATCGTCCTAGATCAAGCTTTGAAGTTTGGATTAATCTCGTGCGTCTGATCAGATTCCAGATCGAATCAGGGACGTCGAAATCTTCAACTCGTGATCTTTCACTCCACACTCAAAATCGTCGTGCAAGAAAGATATGAGGATGATCAGGGGGAGGAGCAGATCAAGAAAATGGAAAGGATCGGCCGAGGGGATGCCGGAAAATGGGATTTCCGGTTGGGTCACCGATCGGAGGCTGGGGTGTCTTCGATCCAGCTTTCGGGGCAGCGGATCTTCGAAGCGATGGCAGAGGGAAGCTGGTCGGATTGCGGCGATCACGGGGGTGTCCGGGTCCGGGGCCGGAGGACGCCGGAGGGGGGAGAAATCCCCGGGTCGGGTCGCGTCTGACCCGGCGGGTCTGAGGCCGAGAGAGAGAGAGATCGGAGGGGCTAAAATGCAAAAACTTGGAATTTTTCGTCCTTAATGAAAAATTCCGGATTTTCTGCTATTTATAGAAAATTCCCAAATTTCAAATATTCATAACTTATTCATACAAACTCCGAATATTGCGTTCCACATATGTACACGATCGTATCGATGAGCTCTACAACTTTCATGAAGGAAATTTTCCCAAATTCCATACGTATAAAAAGTCACTTTTTGAGACCCCCTAAATAACGTTCGTTTTCGAAAATAAAATCGTTCGAACTACTTCCACAACTTCTCCAAGCTTCGTACTCGCTCCTATTACCGCGAAATCAATTCTAAAAATCCACGGAATTTAATTTGAATTTTTCGGGGTATTACAGTACTGCTTGGTATGAGTGAGGAGTCTAAAGCTTACAAGCTTTTTAATCCTGTAACTAAAAAGGTAGTGATTAGCAGAGATGTTTTGTTTGATGAGAATGAAAGTTGGAACTGGGGGAGGAGTGAAGAAGAAAGCAGACTTGATATACTTGCGTGGGGTGACAGTGATGAGGAATTAAGTGATTCAGGTGATAGTGAAGAGGACACAGAAGAAGGTCAACAAAGTGAAGTGCCTGGTTCAAGTGAGTCTTCTGCAGAAAGTGCACCAAGTTCGCCTGAAGGAAGGAATAGAAGAATTCCTGTGTGGGTGCAGGATTATTTGAGTGGGGAAGGCCTATCTGAAGGAGAAGAGGTGCAAAACTTGGCCATGTTCATCTCCTATGAAGATCCAACATGCTATGAGGAAGCCGCAAAAAGTGAAAAGCGGAGAATTGCAATGGATTTAGAAATTGAAGCCATAGTGAGGAATGAGACTTGGGAGCTGGTACATCTACCTGTAGGAGCTAAGAAGATAGGAGTAAAGTGGGTGTACAAGACTAAATTGAATGAGAAAGGGGAGATTGATAAGTGTAAGGCCCAGTTAGTTGCAAAGGGCTATGCTCAAAATCATGAGATAGACTAATGAAGTGTTTGCTCATGTGGCTAGATGGGACACCATACGAATGGTGTTGGCTTTGGCAGCTCAAAAAGGGTGGACTGTGTTTCAATTAGATGTTAAAAGTGCATTCTTGCACGGTGAATTGAGTGAAGCAGTGGATATAGAACAGCCACGGGGATATGAGAGGGAAGGAGAAGAGAACAAAGTCTACAAACTCAAGAAAGGCTTGTACGGGTTAAAGCAGGCACCTAGGGCTTGGTATAGCAGAATTGAAGGGTACTTTGCAAAGGAAGGGTTTGAGAGGTGCAGTCATGAGCATACCTTGTTTATCAAGACAGACGATGGAGGAAGAATTCTGATTGTAAGTCTTTATGTTGATTATTTAATTTTCACTGGAAATGATGTTTGCATGATTCAGAAGTTTAAGAGTTCCATGAAGGTTGAGTTTGAAATGACGGACCTAGGAGAGATGAAGTATTTCCTAGGGGTTGAGGTTCAACAAAGTTCAAAGGGTATTCACATATGCCAAAGGAAGTATGCTCGAGAAGTTCTTGAAAGGTTTGGGATGGAAAAAAGCAATCCTGTGAAAAATCCCATAGTTCCTGGTTCGAAATTGACGAAAGAAGGGGAAGGAGGCAAGGTTGATGCAACATTATTCAAGCAATTGGTTGGTAGCCTTATGTACTTGACCGCTACCAGACCTGATTTGATGTATGTTGTATGTCTCATTAGTAGGTTTATGGCTAATCCGACTGAAGCTCATATGCTTGTTGCAAAGAGAGTGCTTAGGTACGTGAAGGGAACAGCTGAGTTGGGAGTGTTTTATAAAAGAGGTGTTGCAGATGAGTTTGTGGCTTATACCGACAGTGATTATGCTGGTGATGTAGATGACAGGAAGAGTACTTCAGGGTATGTATTCATGCTAAGTGGTGGAGCGATATCTTGGTCCTCAAAGAAGCAACCAGTGGTGACTTTATCCACAACAGAAGCGGAGTTCGTCGCTGCTACTGCTTGTGCGTGTCAAAGTGTCTGGATGCAAAGGGTGCTCAACAAGCTTGGTGTTTTTCAATGTAAGTGCGCGCATTACAATGCTTTGTGATAATAGTTCTACTATTAAATTATCAAGGAACCCTGTTATGCATGGGAGAAGCAAGCACATTGATGCGAGATTTCATTTTCTACGTGATCTCACAAAGGATGGTGTTGTGGAGTTAAAGCATTGTGGTACCAGTGAGCAAGTTGCAGATATCATGACTAAACCATTGAGGCTTGAAAGTTTTGAGAAGCTTCGTGGGCTACTTGGAGTGAAGGCTAGGTCTTATGTAAACTGATTGCTTTCAGCAATTTCAGTTTAGGGGAGGATTTGTTGGAGCCGTTGGAGTTTGAATGGATGGTTGTTAGGGTTATCTGTTAGGGTTTTCTTTAGTTATGTGTTTGTTCAATAACTCCTATTTATGCGGAGCATGCTATTTAATTCAGTTAGGATTTGACGTTTTCTTTAGCTAAAAATACCACGATCTTAGAGTTGTTAAAGACGTGGAGTGTACGTTGTTTTCTGTTTCATGTACGTAATGGCTTTATAAGCCAAGTTTTGTTAATTCATTCAATAAGAATCATCCTTCAAAACTTGAGAGTTATTTTGCTTAGGGGTTGGTTTTTCAACAGATAGAGCGTGATTGTGGACCCTTCGTTTCAGGGAATCGGGCTGGGGAGGCCGGTGATGGAGCGGCTGGTGGAGGGGCTCGTGGACAAGGGATTGGGAATATCGCTTTGTATTCGGAGCCTCGGGTTTTATCGGGCAGTGGGATTTGTGACCGACCCATATGGGATCTGCAGAATGGTGTATTCCAGAAAACCCAAGAAGCAGAAGTGCAGGTTGACTTCGTAGAGGAGATGGGTCAAATGGTGAAGACGGCGTTGTTCTTCATTGCATGAGATGGGGAATGATTTCGAGTTTCACCAAGAAAAAGGAGAAGCCCAATCATTACAGGTTGGTAATTGAAGCCTCAATTGTGATGCTTTTTCATATTAAATTTGAACTTGCAGTAGTTTTAAGCTTGCTTGAGATTAAGCAACTTTTGTTTGGATGGTTATGCTTTATGCATGATTACCTGTAAATAACTGCAGTTCAATGCTTGCTCTGAATCCATTTATGAAAAGGCTTCTTTTTGTCATCTAGTTCCTAAAAGCCACTAGCTTGTTGCAAAAGAAGCGTCAATAAAAATTGTCGGGGTTCGACTTAATGTTAGGGGTGAACACTACTCATCATGAATTAAATTGTTCTATGGTTATTCCGAAGCTTGAATTGAAGGTTTGTGAAAACACTTCCAGGTGTCGCCGGACAATGTGGTGGCTGAGCTTGAGTCGTCGGAGGACAGAGAGGTTAATGTTGGTAGATCGAGGTGAATCGCGGTGGTGATTACAGAGTGGCGAACTGGTGAGGGAGGAGAGAGAGTTCCCCAGTTTCTTTGAAATGTTTAACTTGGCCCCTGCGTGTGAAATATCAAATTTAGCCCTTCATCTAGGCCCACTTGACTAACTGGACATTGCCACATCATTAGTTAACGGCTATTTTAGACGGCTTCAGAAAAATTGGACACGATTGATTGAAATTGAGAGTAGGCCTCGTCAACGGGCCGGACCACTGGCCCATTCATGGCGGGCTTGGGCCGGGCCGGGCCGGGCCTTGTTACATTTTTAAATAATGGCGGGTCGGGCCGGGCCGGGCTTTATTGTAAATCAAATGATCCAAGCCCGTCCATATATAGCGGGCCTTGCGGACTTTTTCTGGTCGGGCCTTGCTGGCTTTATTTATAAATAAATATTTAAAGACACTAATATTTTTTTTTTAATCAAGCTTTGAAAATTCATTGGATAATGATCAAATACAACCAAACGGAACAAATCTATATTGTACCAAAAAAAATCTATATTTATATATAGACACTAATTTTTTATAAATCTATATTTATATATCATACACTCCAAAGAGCAACCTCTAGCAATTCAAAGAAAATAGGAACACCGACCGTTAGATGTGATTATTACAATAAATTATACGTGTGGTTAAAAATTTAGTCAATTTCACCATAGTTTCGAACCCGATCGGTTGACTGATCGGATTAGTCAACCGTAGTCACTTGCATGTTTACTTGGTTTACCGATGGCGTGATGACCGCAAAACTTGCTTATTTTTTTACATCACGTTTGTAAATATTTCATCAATGGATGTGTGTGGACATAAGATAAAAATTTCAATTTTTAATTACAAATATGTTGGCCTATACTAATTTGCCTCCTAAAGTTGTATGACTTATACAATGCATTTAAATTGTTGAGGTCCATTCTAAAGCAACCATGAAGTGGAAGATGAATTTGGAGAAACCAACCGCTCGATGGAGAGATTGTAATGCTTTATGGTGGTTGTAAAAAATCCAGCCAATTTAGTTCTCGTTTCGAATTCGATCAACTAGGTCAAACTTAGTTACTCTTATAAACCTATATTTATATATCATACACTCCAAAGAGCAACCTCTATAAATTCAAATAAAATGAAAAAACCGACCGGTGGATGTAATTATTACAATAAATTATGAGTGTGGTAAAAAATTTAGCCAATTTCACCATATTTTCGAATCCGATCGAATTGGTCAACCGTTATCACTTATATGTCTTCTTGGTTGACCGATGACATGACGACCACGAAATGTGCTTATTTTTTCACATCAAGTATGTAAATGTTCCATCGATGGATGTGTGTGGACATAAGATAAAAATTTCAATTTTTAATTACAAATATGTTGGCCTATACTAATTTACCTCCTGAAGTTGTATGACTTATACATTGCATTTAAATTGTTGAGGTCTATTCTAAAGCAACCATGAAGTGGAAGATGAATCTAGAGAAACCAACCGCTCGATGGAGAGATTGTAATGTTTTATGGTGGTTGTAAAAAATCCAGCCAATTTAGTTCTCGTTTCGAATTCGATCAACTAGATCAAACTTAGTTACTCTTATAAACCTATATTTATATATCATACACTCCAAATAGCAATCTCTATAAATTCAAATAAAATGAAAAAACCGACCGGTGGATGTGATTATTACAATAAATTATGAGTGTGCTAAAAAATTTAGCTAATTTCACCATATTTTCGAATCCGATCGAATTGGTCAACCGTTGTCACTTATATGTCTTCTTGGTTGACCGATGACATGACGACCACGAAACGTGCTTATTTTTTCACATCAAGTATGTAAATGTTCTATCAATGGATGTGCGTGGACATAAGATAAAAATTTCAATTTTAATTACAAATACGTTGGCCTGTACCGATTTGCCTCTTAAAATTGTATGACTTATACATTGCATTTAAATTGTTGAGGTTCATTCTAAAGCAACTATGAAGTGGAAAATGAATTCGGAGAAACCAACCGCTCGATGGAGAGATTGTAATGTTTTATGGTGGTTGTAAAAAATCCAGCCAATTTAGTTCTCGTTTCGAATTCGATCAACTAGATCAAACTTAGTTACTCTTATAAACCTATATTTATATATCATACACTCCAAAGAGCAACCTCTAGAATTCAAAGAAAATAGGAAAACCGACCGTTAGATGTGATTATTACAATAAATTATACGTGTGGTTAAAAATTTAGTCAATTTCACCATAGTTTCAAACCCGATCGGAGTAGTCAACCATAGTCACTTGCATGTTTTCTAGATTCTCGTCCAAGCTGAACTGCCTTCACTTAAATTGCCATAACTCCTTCTAAAAAAGTCAGAATCGCAAACATGAAAATTCCTCAGAAACTAGACACATGGGGCTTTCCGTGCATATAGGGTACATCTTCTAATTCCATCTGAGCAGTTCCCAGTAATTCAGCGAAGTTAGGTTCTAGACATGAACTTGTAAAAGATGTTGCAGATTCCCATCCAAGCTGAACTGCCTTCACTTAAATTACCATAACTCCTTCTAGAAAAGTTGGAATCGCAAACCGTAAATTTTCTCAGAAACTAGACACATAGGGCTTTCCGTGCATATAGAGTACAGCTCCTAAATCCATCCGAGCAGTTCCCAGTAATTCAGCGAAATTAGGTGTTCTGCACAACAGTTTTCTGTGTTAGTTAGCTCAGCTTAGCTTATTTTCTTCTTTCTTTGAAACACACATACAAAGACACTAAACTAACGTAAATGAACCATAAATAAGGAGAACTAAACATATATACCAAGACTCCAAGAGAAAGAGGCATATAAATATAAGAAAATATGAGCACATCAACATACATATATATATATATAATATATAATAGTTTACGGGCTTTTAAGGGCCGGACTTGGTGGGCTTTTACGGGCCGGGCCTAGCTGGCTTTTGGCGGGCCTCCATCGGCCCACCGAGGCGGGCTTTTGCGGGATTTTTGACGGGCCGTGCCGGGCTTTTGGCCCTCCGGGCCGGCGGGCCTCCATCGGCCCACTTGATCCGCAGGCTTTTTGATGAGGCCTAATTGAGAGTATAGGGAGGGACTAACATGATGTTTGGTGTAAAGCACAGAGTGGTAAACTGAAATTAATCATATAAATATATATATATATATATATATATATATATGCGCGCGCGTGTGAGATAAAATAATATGAGTTTCATAAACAAAACTAATTTGCAATAACTAGAGAGACCTAAATCCTTATAAACACAATTGCAAAGTCTTTATTTTATCATGTGAGATTCACTTTCTTAATACTTTTGGACAATTTATATTGGATAATGTGGGGCCTGTGTGGCCTCGTTTGGGTTGTGAAGCCCAAATCTCTTTAAACACAATTGCAAGGTTCTCATTTTATGATGTGAGATTCAAATTCTCAGCACGCGTGGAAAACTTATATATAGTAATGTAGAGCTCGTGTGTTCACAAGACATTCACACGTGGGTTAACCCGCTATGAAATCATGATGAAGTAATTTGGACTTCACAATCAAAACCAAGTGGCAATGGTTGGACATGCTCAAATCCTTATGAACACAATTGCAAAGTCCTTATTTTCTCATGTGGGAAAAGAAGAAGATTAGAGGCAGATCATGAATAGCTATGATCCTACATTTCGTAAACAATTGTATGTATGCATCCTTCAACCACTTCGTGTAGTACATGTTTTGGCGGTGTTCACCTTAGGTTTTCCTAGTAGCAGCCATAGCTGGCTAATCATAGCTCCAGCTATGATCAAGATCTCCTTCTTAATTAGTAATTGTAATCATTGATTTAATTAATTGATATATTTAAGTTTCTTTTAGAAAAATATATATATATATATATAATAAAGAAAAACAAAATGATATGAAACTCATATTTTAATTTTTTTTTTTGTCTTTTTCAAATGGGTGATTCTAGTTGGACCTCCAAATTTGATATTTGGACCTCCAATTTTTTTCAGTTATTAATTGACTTTGTCAACTTATATAAAAAGACAAATAAGGACAAAGAGAGAAAAATGAAAAATTAAGTAAGTAAATAAATTCAAAATAATCTGATTTGGAATTTTCTTAAACTAAATTAATTGAATATTATGATACAGTTATTACTCAATCTTCCAACCTAATACCCTTGAAATCATTCTTTTAGCAAATTCAAAGGAGTTCCAACAACATATCATGATCGAGAACCAACCATCTGATTAATTTTGGTGGAGGAGAGACCTATTCATAAGAGAGCAATGTCATGTGATTTTGATTCATTTTTCTTCTTGTGGTTGAAGATAGAGATAAAAAGTAGAATAACAGATTATGTATCTCATGTTCAAAGGCGTTTTGGTAAAAATAAGGAGGTCTACTTAGCTTTTCAAGTATTCTAAAAGGTAAATGAGAGGTGCACTAAGTATGGGAGGTCCAAATAGCAAATTTGGAGGTCCAACTAAAACCACCATTTTCAAATTTAGGCCAAGCTATCACTTTACCTACTGCCTGAGTCTTGACTCCAAGACCAGGAATTTAGTCATTGACCAAATCAAATCTTGACATTAGTTAGAGGCCATAGAATACTCCGTTACTCCGTCAATGCCAAAACGGCGAAACCTCGTCAGCTGGCTCAAGAAAATTATTTAGCCAATGGCTTAGAAAAGAATAGGGCCGTTAAGCCTGCCAAAACCTAGCTAGCTAGTCATGATCTGCCTCAAATCTTCTTTTTTTGGTCGAATCGAGTGTACAATTTGTGGTCTGATCTTGATTTTTGACTTTTAATTGGCACCTTTACATACCAAATCCACAGAAGTACTCTTACTTTTGAACCGTAAATGTTGGAAAAGAACCAAAAGATTTGGATATAAAACCAATTAACGTCAAAACAAAGGGGAAGTCTTTATGAGGAAAATTTTATAATTTCTTAAGACTTTGTACACTATAATTTCTTAAGACTTTGTACACTACAATATAAAATAAAAATATAAAAAGACATCGACAAATCATAAAGGATGAGTACGGGATGATGTACACAAAGCTCAACTCGGAAAGCGCCGTTAAATTAGAGTCTTAACCTTCTACCATTTACTGTTTACATATCTTGTCTATACAAATTTCTACAGCGGCATTCATACACCATCAGAAATAATTTTCAATAGTTTTGGTCCTCTCGATCTCTTTCAAAATTGAGGATGAACGCTTACCCAAACCAACACTATACAAAACCTTAACCTCGCCTAATTCTTTAATATCTTTTAAAAGAAAAAGTTACGCACCAATCTCTATATGTCCAGAAATGAAATATGAATCTTGTGATAGTTTAGTCAGATTGGACTCATGAATAACAATATAATACTCCTAACTACGTTCGTACAGGGGCCATGGCCAACTTATTAAATAGAGTTTCTCAATTGATCCAACCGGTTCGACCAATATGTATATAAATTTTTGTTGAAAAGATTGTAAAATAGTTTACTATATAGGCAATACACCTACTTGGTTAGACTGAATCCAACACACATAGTAGTTGGTAATCTGTCTATTAATAATTTAATTCTTATAAATATATTTCAAACTTTCGGACTTAGAGATAACTTGTACTGTACGCACTTATCAATTTCAGTCCCATCTCCTTCATTGACATAGTCACACAAACCATGCATGTTTTCATTATGCAACACAGCTCAACTGGGATAGAATTTACAAAACCATGAAAGCAAGACCAAATTAGTTTACATATTCTTGTGGAAATTGCAAGTTAACTGCGGATTATATATAGAAGAAAAAGGAAATCAGGACTTGGCCTGGGAATTACATAAGAAATTTTGCGTGGAGTTTATTGTTCTGCAAGTATCGTAGATAAATGGGCAAAGACTTTGACTCTGGCATGAACTAGGTTTTGACGTCAAATAATAAATTAATAAAGAACTGGAACGTATCTTCATCAATTTATACTATATATAGGGGAAAGGAGGAGCAAAACTCAATCATACCTAGCTATAAGAAAAATGGTTCATCCCAGGGCCTGCGCTGTTTATATGATTTTCATCCTATTGATAATTTGTTCATCCGAAGTCTTCGCAAGGGTTTCTGACATTCCAATAAGCAGTTAGTCTTTCTCGATCTCTCAAATCTCTGGTTATGTTCATCACTAGCATAATAAGTCATTGACGAACTAAGTGATGACATTATATATGTGCACGAAATGTCTAATCACTTTGACACAACGTAGCAATGTAGCATCGATCTATACAAATAATTTGGTAGACATGTTAGAGTTGAAACACAGAGGGTACGTTAGATGGTTTGCAATTTTATGTTGTCAAATTAGAAAACATGATGGTTAATTAAATAGCTAGACTGTGATTTCATATACGTATATGAAATCAGAGTCTCTATGCTCTAATGACATTATGTATAATTGATTAATTGTTAAAAGGTTTCTTCTCTACTGTCATTGCAGAAGTGAAGAGTCGGCAGCATTTGGAGCAGCACGTGAAAATGACGAAGAAGGAAAGAAACTTATTAGGCCAAGAAAACCCATTTGTTGGCGTACCAGTTCGGCCAACGCCTCCAGGCCCCATTGGTTAAAGATGCTTAATTTGGTCGATGAAACTCGAGGAATTAAGAATATTCTCTTAAAAAGATAATTAGTACGCATGATTACTTTGGGAAATAAAAAATAAAACAGATCAGAGGAGCCTATGGCCTTTGTTACCCTTAATATGTTGTTTTGTTGCTGGGAATCTCAAGATCTAGTTACATGTTTAATTTCAGGTGTACTGCTTGTTTGGCTGTATATATTGTTAAATAAATATGTTCATCACCAGTAATCTCCAAGAATTACAATGAAAGCTCTCAAAGAAATTGAGCTATAATCTCTCTTCTGTATAACCCTCAATCCACAGTAGTCTCTTCACTAATCCTCAACTAACTAAGCTGTCAAGAGACTGCTATTTATGCCAATACACTTGCTTAAAGCTTAAGCATCCCAATCCACTTGTTCAAACAGAAACCCAGATATTACTTTCAAAGTCACCGCTATGATATTGCCGTATGTCTGCAAGTCCGCAACTCAGTTGCTTCTGGCGTGTTGGAGAAACTAAGTCATTCAAAGCGTGCCAATTGTCAATCTAGACTCATCACCTTTTGTGTAGCTCAAGCATACAGTATTTTACACTTTGTACTATACTGAAGTAGAGGTCGTCTTGGGTACCTTGATGTTTGTTATACCTTTATTTTTTTATTTTTTTTACTTTTAGTAAATTAATATAGTGGAAACCTACTAAACTGGTCAACAGGTTATCTAATTAAATATCGACATGTGTCATTTTAAAAAATAAAATTTACCATATTAACAATACATTCTTTCTTGATATGTAACATTGTTAAAAATCATGTAACAAGTATTATCAAAATAATAAATTACATATAGTTGAACTACAATTATGACTTATGACAACAATAATTGTGGTTATTGTAATTAAGTGGTTAAAGATGTAAATATCATATTTGGACAACTTTTATCAAATTTAGAACCTTGATTATCAAGTGGAGAAGCTCGTTACAATACTGAGTTGTTACATCGTCACGCCCCGAATTTTGAATAATAAATTCAAATCCGAAACATGAAATAAACAACTTAATCAAATAAACGTTCTGAATTTTTTTTCTCAGAAATAAACACACCTCGCCTCACTCACTAATACATAAACCAAATCCTCATGAGTTTAATATTACAACACACTCTCTCCAAATTTAAATGTAAGCTCAGTGATCATAACAACCTCACAAAATGTTGTAACTCAAGTGCCACCACTCTAAGCAGCCCGATCACCGTCTTGGTTCTCCTGACCTGTAGGATTACCCGCTACACCGTTTGAATAGTGTACCGGGATTGCAACAATACAAACCCGGTAAGCTTTTTGCAAAGCTCGTATGAGTAAATGAAAGGATTGCACGATTTAAAGTGACAAAATCAACTCAGGCATAAAATCAACTCAAGCATTTTCTTTCTTTTGTATAATAATTGAAGTGCACAACGTCACTTCAAACATCAATCAACTCACGTCTCACAATGACCACTACACATAACTACACGTTCTCTCTCTAATACACAAATGTATACTCATGGGCATACGATTCTTATTTAAATCCCACATGCGGTATACTATACTCCAAGGCATACAATAACTCACGTTATTCCCCTAGCAGTATAGTGTACTCAAGGGCATACGATAACTCAAGGTTATCCCCCAAGCAGTACAAAGGCAGACAGACTAGAGCTCTAACTGAATCGTAATGTGTCACCTTGGCCAAGGTTCACCCTTACGATAATATTTGCCTCAATTCACTCGACTCCTCAACTGAATCGTAATGT
>BDJD01002009.1:16646-53026 GCA_002564525.1 Rosa multiflora
AAGCTCAATCAGAACGGGAATTTTTGCTATTTGCAACAATCTTTTTAAACACAAATTGTAGGTATAGTATAGGCACACAATATGAAAAAGGATACACAAGAGAGGCAACAACCACTGCCACAGTTTGCAGCAAGATGACCTATGCCTGTTATTATGCACAAGGTAACACCAGCCCCAATAAAAGTGCAGATAACCCTGCAATTTCAAAGGGAGTGAAAAACTGTACATGTTAGATAACCACTGTGCTCGAAAGGCCTAAGCACAATTCTGATACCATGTTAGGCAATCTTCGTGCCCCAAAAGTCTAATCTATTAGGAAATGGACCAACAATCTATATAATAGTCTAGAATATCAATGATATATTAAGGTTTAAGAAAATGTGCGTACCATGGAGCAGTAGTATATTGATCAAAGGATGATGAGCTATCCATGTCCCTCTCCCAAACTCTAACCATCCAAAGACCATAGAGAATCAATGCAATTCCAAGCAGTCCCAAAATCGAATTCATTGCTTTAAGCAGTGACTGCAGAAGGACTCTTGCGATTTTCGCCATTGAAGTGACTACCAATCTTCTCTAGCTCAGACAATTGGACAGATCAAGATACCAACCAGATTATAACAAAAAGTACTCGAGTATATATTCAGGTTCAAGAACATTCAAGTAGATCATGAAACCAAGTAACTAACCAGAGCCCCTATGGAAACGGGTGCTACAAGTACAACCTGGTGGCATGTGAGTTTTGTGTGTCTCTTAATCAAGAAGGGAAACACATAGTACGGGATGACAGATACAGCTAAATGCTGAAGGGAGCATTCTTGGAAGATGAAATGTGAGCTCAAGAAATTTGGTAGAAAGCAGGAAATTTCTAAGAAACCGACTGGTGTCTGTCCTTTTCTTACGTCGGGCTCACTTGTAAACTTGTAACGTCTCTGGCGTGGCAATAACTCAAAAAAAATATATGCCTAAACTTATATAAATGGTAGTTTGTAATTGTGGTAGCAACAGGTTGCTGTGGTGTAGTGGTTATCACGTCAGTCTTACACACTGAAGGTCTCCAGTTCGATCCTGGGCAGCAACATTGTTTTTTGTCCCTTATTCTTTGACTTTGGAAGGGGTGAATATGAAGATCACCCTTTTTCCGAGAGGCTTTTCCCCATGAATACTTGAAAACTAGACTCAATTTTGTTCATTGCCATCTCAAAAGTTCTTGCATGGAAACCCAAAGAGTTGCATGATGAAATCGTTGTACACTTCCAAGTAGATTTACACTTGACTTGAAGAAAGCACCTTATTAATAAAAAATTCATTCTAAAATAAGATGGCAGTATGTGTGTGAATAAGAGCATGGTAATAACCACTCTTCTCTCTTTCATTTCTTTAAAAGACCTCTTGATTTTGTACTACATTTTTAATCTCCTAGTGCGTAGGCAAATTCAGTAAACCGTGCAGGCAAATTTTGGTGTACCGTAAGTCTTAACTCGTTGGCAAAGCACCATGCATTAAGCTGCATTAGTTTTTACAAATAACTCGGTATCTATAATATCGCAAAAAGTATGACTTATGTAAGTCATTTCAGCTTAACGAGAAAACTCATAAATAACAACTCGAGGTTCTGAATCGATTATGTTCTGCTGCACTTTCTGTTGCACAAGGTCTACCAGGATTTCGTCATGTCAAGTTCTCCAAATTTACTATCATGAAGCCTCCTACACTCCTACTTTTGACCAGAAAGATATTCTCGCATGTGCACGTGGTTTTCGGCCCTGACCACCAAACGCATCTTTTTTGAATCATCTGGAGCCTCCCATAACAAACCATTATAGCTTCTCGCATAGTCAACAGCACCGTCAAAGAGATCCTGGCAAATACAAAGAGGAAACCCACGTAAGTCTGGAGACACAAAATACAAGAGCACATATCAGTAGGACAAGATGAATGTTACCCTGGATGGAAATTCATCGTAATAATATGCAGTAGTCATCTCAACTCTGTTTAAATCAGTTTCCCAGAGCCTGATCTGTCAGATAAGCCAAAAACATGATAAAACTTCAGAAAACTAAACAGATGAAAATAATGATAACCATGCACTGCTAAGAACATCACTATATCCTTTCCAAAAAAAAAGAAAGAAAAGAACATCACTATGTAAGTGCATAGCCAAGCTTACAAGCTTGGTGTCAGACAGTTGCAAATCAGACTGAAGCAAATTGAATTCCCACTATATCTGCTGAATACACACGAACATAGAGAAGGGTCTAACCTGATCCGTGACATTCTCAGGTACAGATGGTATTCTCTCCGCAACACGTGGATGTGCATTTTGCTGAAGAAAAGAAATTATCTGCCAAAATAAAATATAAAAAATTAGAAACAGTATCAGCAACCATTATCAGCAACCATTTTTCTCCATGTGAAATGTGTGTATACAGACAGAGAAATGTGATTAGCAATTTAGAGCATATCTTTGGACATGAGACTTCTTCTATTGTATACGTTTCTAAAGACACCTAAACTATATGTTCACTAAAAAGATTAAACCAAGTAAATCAGAAGCTAAAAAATATCTTAATTCTTAAGCTTTTGGAGCTGAATAACCCATACAAGCCTATGCCTCTATCACCATATCAAGCAGTTATCTCTCAAGTCTCAACCAATTAAACCAGCATTTTTCTACAACTCCAGACAACTTGAAAGCATGTACAAGATAATATATGAAGAGGACAAAGCATAGACAGAGTACTTATTTTTATACCGAAAATAAAAGTAAAACAAATAAAAGACAATATTAACCTGTTCTGCAGTGATGCAATTGTCAAAAGCACCATACAGACTTTCTTTTGTTATTGCCCCAACTATAAGGTTCGGAAGTTGATATTCTATCCTGCACATATAAGCCAAAGAAATAGTAATGACAACAAAATCCAAACTCCGAAATCAACAACATAAGAAAACAAACTAAGGTATTCTCAACACATACCTTGCGAAAAGACGCAAAATTTCACAATGCAATTTTGATGATGAGTATGCATAGAGCCTAAAGTTTGTTTCCACAACCACAAATCCCTGAACAAAAAAGTAAGAGAAGAAAATTTGTAATTACCAAGTATATCCCTGAAACTACACACAGCTTTTCTTTTCAGGATGAAAATCAAAAGCTGAAAATAAAGAACAAAAGAGAATAAAGAAATTAAGAAGAAATACAAACATGATATATTAGTCATGAACTCATGACTGAGAATTAAGGCTCATCTTACAGAAGATTTAGGTCGAGTTGTAACATAGATACTCCTAGTGATGCAATAAAAATACTGTAACAATCTAAAACGGCAACTAAATACCAAAGTTTGTCATATCAGAATCTTTATATTTTTCTGACTTTACTTGCAACTTTTTTAAACCTTAAACAAAGACTTATGATTGAGATATCTCCCTCCCCATACCACCCTTAACAAATTGATCAAGCTTTAAGTGCAGATCAGTTTCTGATAAGTGCTACAAGTATGAATCAAAATTGTCCAACAAGTTGATGGTGTTGTCTATGGATTATGATGCTTCATGATAAAAAGCACATTCAGAAAATCATGGATGATAAGGATCAAGATTCAGAACTGAACAGCATCTAGAGACCAAGCTAAAATGAATACAGTAACTCACCTGTTTCCTTGATGATGCGTCTGTCAAGCTCACCGAAAGATTAGTAGCTAATTTAGTAGGTATAAACCAACTCTCTTTCCTACCCTGAAAGAATACCCAAAAGATGGCATTCAAAAGTCAGAAGGGAAATAGTTAAACTTTCATCTGGGCTATATTTAGGACATTCTCTACCAAGAGTAAAGTACAAAAGTACAACCTGCTGAAGTTTGACCAATCCCAAATCTGTGAAGTCCTTGATCGTATTTTTCTGAACCTCAGTCAATGTATTTATGTTGTATGCCTAATACACAAAGAAAATAATAAAATGCAAATGTGAGAAATTAAATTCCTGGCATAAACTTCAGATTCGCAAGGAAACAGTCAAACAGTAACCTATAGAAAAATATTCTATCAACATTCTTTTAGCAACATTTATTGCAAGGGATTTACATTTCAGTAGGAAAAAAGATAACCAAATGAAACTGTTGTATTCAATAAAGAATGTGCTACTGCAAGAGAATATGCACGTATGTAAAGTATAAAACTAATACCTCGCCTGTAACATGAAAACTTAGCTCTAGCAGGAATGAAATCAAATCTGCCGAATCAATCCCGCGCTCCTGCACCAAATCATTATTTTTTTATTAGAGAAAGCTATAAGATAAAATTAAAGAACAACAGCTTTTGTGCATAAAACATCTAAGTTGAACTTCCTAATGAGTTTCACCTCAATACAAGTGAAGCGACTAATCTCTACATCACAAAACAATATAGTCATGACGTACTTTTCAAATTCTAAACTCAAGTCCTCAATGAAACAAATTATCTAAAACTTTCCTCTCTTCTTTTTTATTTTTTAAAAACCATAGGATACACAGATTGACATAAAAACATATAGAAATATCTTTGGTTTTCTATATCAAACACTGGGAGCAATGTTTGTGTAAAGAACTCTACAATAGAAAATGAGAAATTCGATATGAACTCATCAAAATTTTGCGTCTCTAGCACTTGCTAAGCTACTTGGGATCTTTATTGAAAGGTATAATCTGATGCTTGTAAGACCTTATAACAAGCAAAAAGATACCAGGTTCCCCAGCAATAAGTGTGACAATCTAGAGCATGAACCAGAAATTAATAATACAACGAGTCTGTACCTCCGAGCTAGTGATATATTCTCTGATGATGTACCAAAGTTGTGCATTTGTATCCATCAGCTGTGGTTTGAACAGTAATCAGAAATAATATCTGCTTATTTAGCATGAAATAAGTAACATCATGCCTGCAAGCAGTTGAAGAGACATGTGTTGCTTACCAAGAACTGGAAACCACTTTCAGTTAACCTAGGAGCTTCTCTATCTCTGAAAAAAACAGAAAATCAAAATTCTATGCATCAGATAAGAGAGACAATTTCGTTACTTATCTACAAAAGAGAAAGTGGCTTGGATAGAGGAAAGTATGGGATAAAATCCATGAACCTTTGAGTGACAAGACCCCGCTGGAAAGTTTTCATCATAGACGAACTGATGTTTGACGGCCTTTCAGTTTGAGATGAGTTGATAAGTTGCAGCAAGAAACACTGGTTTAAGATGACAGAAAATCAGAAACATGAGTACCTAAACCATAAGACTACAGAATAAGAATGTGTAAGAGTCTAATTTATAGTTACAGATCATACAGATCACCAAGTAAACAAAAGGCAGACCACAAATCTGAACACACAAGCATAAGTAGATAGGGTAATAGATGCATAGATGAATTCCATACCTCCCATTGTTCTAGAGCAAAAGCCTCAAGTTCCTCCGAGCTTGGGCGCCTCACTGTGACACTCGAAGGCATTGGTTCTCTTGGCAAAACTACACTGCATCATCATCAAAATATCTACGGTTATAATCTGAGAACTAACTTTCTCTCACATTATCTTTGGTCATTGTAACAAATGAATAGCAGAGACCCTGCAACTTCAGTATGAGTGGAAATAAGATTCCAATACTTACCCGTATACCAGAAGCTTCTTGAGATTAGTCTGAAATATAGGATTCAATGTGTATGTAACATCCCCCTTCTTCCTACAATGAAATCAAGAATACAAGGTACACTTTACAAAAGAGCATACCAGCGAGCACTAAACTGAAACCGGTACGAAAATGTGTGATACTTGTTCCAAATAAAGGTTGAAATTACTTGGTCTCGGTGAATATTCTCAATTGAACCAATCGATCAATAGCCACTCGATGCTTGGAGGCCCCATCGGGCAGCACCCACTCCTCCATTGACTTGGAATTGACCGGAAGCTCGACGCATAGCATTTGCAAAACATATTTCTTGGCCAGTGGTGGCAGAGACCTAATTTCCGAAATTCCATTTCCAATTAGAACAAACTTACACCATTTTGCACAATATAAACTACTCTCCACTGAACTTAAATCTGTTCAAATTCTCAGCTATAAGCTAAACGAAAACCCTAGATGACCCAATGCATTCAATGCTACAAAATCCAAGCTCAAATTAACGGAACTGAGACTGGAATCAAAGGCTGAGATTGAGTAGAGAAGAAGGAGTTGGGAGACCTGAGAATGGCTTCGCAGATGAATGCGTTGTCGTAGAGCTTATCGAGCTTCATGGCTGGCAAGGCAGCCACCATGTCCATGAAGTTCTTCGCTATGATCCTCACCTGAGGCATTGTCACCAATTCTAATTGATCCTATGGTTTATCTCAGATTCTAGGGCTCCGATTCTAAGGCGTCTCCAAGTTAAATTCTTAGGGTTCAAAATAGTTGAAGATTCTGGTTCTTGCAGAGTCTCCTGTGTCTGAGAGAGTTTGAGTGTTTTTTTTTTTTTGGCAATTTTACTCTGAGAGGGTTGGAGGGTCTCTATTCCGTTAGCGTTGATTCCGTTGGTGGTATCATCTATTTATAGGGACCAATGCAGAATACTGAATTTGCTAAATGGTCCCCTTATTTTATTTTTTTATTAGCTCGCACGGGCATACATAATTTTTTTTTTCCTTTTTGTTTTCTTTTTTGAAATTTATGGCTCCGTAAGGCCACACAAACCATATAACTACATTACAGAGACTTTCCTAAAGTTAGGAGGACTTTCACTTGAATCATCTAACAGAGTTTTTTTTTTTTTGGTCAGAATCTAATAGAGGAGCTTGTTTGTTCGTTCTTTTTCTTACCGAAAAACGAAAAAGAAAAATGTAACAGAGCTTCAGTTATATATAGAAGGGAGAATTCAAGTATTGTCTATACGGCATTAGTCTAATCGTTTGTAGGAACTACCTGGGGCCATAGAATGCATGAGATAAATAAATTGTATAACCTTTTCCTCCTCTTTAATTCCGTCATTCAAAGAGTGAAATGGCATTAGCGAATTACTTTTAGGGAAGCATAGCTATGGCAGTGTATGGCTTGATTGGCTTCTTCCAATTCTGAAGCTTTGAGATTAAGCGAAATGGAGAAGTAGATTCTCATTAAAGACAGTAGGCACTTTGAAACATACTCTATATTCATCTTGCAAGAATATAAATATCCATCAAATTATAATTCATAGAATAGAAAGGGATCCAGTTACAGTTCACATTTTGAAGGTGTTCTTTCCCGTCAAAAATTCTGGAAACCCAGATGTTAGTTGATGTGAAAGGCATGTAGATTCTGCAGACTATTCCGCTAACTAAGGTGTTGGTATTCATTTTATTGTATAATTAGATCTGTCTGTGACTATGCAGAAGTCCCAAGTATGTCTTCGGCCGTTGCTTTGGATTCAACAATTGGTGAGGCTGGCTTTGGTACAGGGGGAGGCTTAGGTGGCCTGTTTGGGCGAACTTTATCAGCTATGTCTGGAGGTTTGTCAAACTGAAACATTGAAGGAAATTAAGTCCGGGGTTAAGAACTTCCATATAATAATCCTAGACAGGAATGTATTAACTGAAACATTGAAGGAAATTAAGTCCGGGGTTAAGAACTTCCATATAATAATCCTAGACAGGAATGTATTAACTGAAAAAAGAACAACTGATTAAGAGCAGACTAACCTTGTAACCACAGCCAGATACACAAGCGTGAAAACATTCCTGCAAGTACAATTGGATCAGCAACTACTCGGTCTGAAAAATGCACATTAATCATAATTGTGTTTTTGTATGAGGATGATGCGCAAGCATATTGACATTGTTCTGTATATATCAAATGCAGGATGGATTTATGGACATACATATCCACTCCATTCAAGGTTTTAGATCATGAGGTATTTAGCTGTGAGAGCTTAATCTTTTCTACTTTTCAAGATTTAAGATAATAGTACCAAATCTTATGGTAATGATTATACAAACATGAGAGCTTAACCTTTCCTACTTTTTCACATTATATGCAACTATGGTATTGCCATGTTTTGTCAAATAACAGCAATGTTACTTAAAACACATTATGTTGAAAATTAACAACAGGAAATAATAGTGATTCCTGAGAATAATTTTGATCGAATCAAACATCACTATATATTAGGCCTTCTTTCTTTAAGAAGCTTATACACTCTTGCATGGACTTATCAAATGGATGACTCGCCAGGCACAACAGGTCAAAGAGTATACGTTCATACTTGTATATAAAACACTTGTTGCTATCATCTTATAATGGTTTCACTGTTCATCCGTATGTTTTCATCCACAAAAATGCTTGTTCCTACCCAGCAGCAGTAGTTAATTCAATCATCAAATTTGGCATGCTTGTTCATACCCTAAAAAGTGTATTATTGAGAGACGAAGAAGAAGCAGTAAAGGACAAAATACCTCTGAGTACCTTTCAACTCCAGGAGAACGGTCAATGCAAGCACTCCATTGTTGATCCTTTAAGACAGGATCCTTGTAACATATCTCATTGCACTCCTCCAAGCCTGTACATTGCCTCTACTATATCACTTGTAGGCTTGTAGCTTATAAACATTTACGTAATAACCAGTACCCGCTTCAAGTGCTAGTATAATAAATAACTCTTTAAACAACTGTCTATTTATGAATGCAGATTTACTGCACAGCAAGATTTTTAGGTGTGATAAGAGCTAACAGATGAGCACATAGTGAACGTCGATGGCTAGTTTACAGCTTTGGGTTATGTAGCCAAACTGTTCTTAAAAGTGTCGTTACAAAGAATGTAACCGTAGAGGGCCTAAAAGAGTAAACCTAAAACGTATAAACCGCAACAGCATAAAAAGCAATTTGATAAATTTCTCAAACAACAAAATGATACTCACATTCTTCCCAAGTCTCTCCATCAGTGTCACACCCTTTCTTGCAAAATACTCGCCCTACAAGAAAACACCCGCGTTACTGTAATCCAAGTAATACATAAAAGATTTTAAACACCAATAGATTATGCACACAATGATCTTTCAAATGAAACCAAGCCTTGAATATTACAGCAAGCCGATGTATGATAATGTGATTCAACAAAACAAGAGCTGGAATAGTTTGAATGCGATTTCGCTTAATCTCAACAACTGTACATGGAAACATGCATTTCAAAACATTAATAGAGGCTACATGAATCCAATTTGATTACAATCAAGGTTTTCCTAATTTTGCCAAATAATGTCATATAACATACGAGATGAAATGAAACACAAATAGTATCATTTGCAGCCACAGACACAGAAACAAAGTGTCGCCGGAGCTTAAAAACAAGAACAGGGAACAAGAATCTGATAAAATGACGAAAGAAATTACAGATCGGGGAAGGTGAGGAAGGAGAGGGATTTTTACATGGAATCTGCATAAGGGCTGCGTACTTGTGCGTGCATTCGTGATTGCAGGGAGGACCCCATTGCTGCGGTATCATCGTCTCTCTCTCTCTCTCTCCTTCCCTGTGATTCTCTGTGAATGGCGGAGCGGTGGAAATGGAGGAAGGGGATGGTCTAAATAGGTGAGGGTAGTTTGGTAATTTTTGTGTTCTAGGCTGTCCTCCTCCGCTAGTGAGAGAATGGATGTGGTTCTTTTATTTGTAGAAGAATTTCACAAGTGGATACTCAATTATGGCTCATTCGACATTTTGATTACTCAATTTTCAAATGTATCACTTTGGTCACTCAACTATTACTCTGTCAATCACTTTAGTCACCGAATGAGTATTTTGTATGGTCATAAATGATTGGGTGAAGTGATTAAAGTGAGACAAAATACTCATTCGGTGACTAAAGTGATTGACAAAGTTAAAGTTGAGTGACCAAATGGTCCAAATTGTCGAATAGGTAAAAGTTGAGTGATCATTTATGATATTCTCCCTTTATTTTTTGAACTGTTGGTTGTGTTTAAGGACATCTTATTTATGTTTGATTATCCTGTTTGGACTTTTTTGTTTTTTTTTTTAGAATAAGAATCCTTTATTGAAAATAACCAAGATTACATAATATGGGAATGACCGGTGGTGGACAAGAACTTCCCACTCTCCTCCCTAAAAACTGAACTAGTTACGGGTCCGTCATCCAGGATGACATCCATGAGCTAAAAGAGCCCAACCCCTAACCACCTATTTCGCCCAACCTCACAGGCTACAGATAACCCCGAGAAACTCGATAACACCCCATAGGCAACCGCCAGAGAAACCAGCGCCCTCTTCCACACCGCGTCCCAATGAAACCAGACCACGTGCAAGGATCGCTTGTTAGCACATTGACCATAAGATAAAACCGAAATTACACCAACTCGTCCCCAGGCAAGACACCACATCCATGGTACATCAATTTGACCCAAGCCTAGCTCAAACGAGTAGGGACCAACTATTAACCAAAGTAAACTAACCAATAACCAAAGTAAACTAACAAGCAACCTAACTAAAACCAAAAGAAAAAGTCGCTGCCACAGTACTCCTCACCCTTGTCGTCAGATGACCCACCGACAAGCCACCACCGCAGCCCCATGTCTTCAATCTCCCCAAGTCGAAGGTGCCTGCTGAACCATACAGCAAACCACAGCAAATCTATCACCAAGAAATCGATGAAAAACTCACCATGCCTTGCCTCTGCCAAGCCCACCACCTTGAAAACCCAAATCCACCACAGCTGCCATCTCTGTCTAGCGACCCACCGTAGATTAGAAGTCAGCGGCATACGATCCATGGTATACCGCCGCCACGATTTGGCCTCTGACCACTTACTCCACGTCGACCACCACCCATCCAACCTCCACACCGACGATGCCATCTCAGAGAAAAGAAGAAAAGTACCAGACCTTGACCAGCAAAGCGAAGAGCAAAGGAGGACCCCTGAGATCCCAAGTTCCCGTATGGCAACACCCGCCACTCGTCTATGGAGCAGGGAGCCACGGCCGACGCGGGGGCGCCGCCGGACAGGCTGATAACTTTTGTTAACTCTCTCCAACCCTAGTTTTGTCCTATTTTATCGGTACTCCGCAACAACCCAGACTCCTTCTAGAGCGTCGAAAAAAGGCAACAAATGTTTTCAAATCAAGTTACCACCAGTAGTCTGTTTGGACATCTGATTTATGTTTCTGACCCAAACTCTAGTTACTTGTCCAAGTTGTAATAGGGTTGGTCTTATAGATATGTTCATGGATATCTTAATCATTGTACGACCATTGACTTGACTCATATACTCTCGCAAGCGTACGAATCGTTGTTAAGTAAGGGAAATATTAAAACCTTGATTATCGTACCTCGGGAATTAGGTGTTGGACCTAACTAAGGTAATTGGCGCTAAAATAAATCAAAAGCATACAATGTAAAATAAAAATAAAATAAAGAACAATAATATTCACAAGGCACCAAGCCTCGGCAATGCTCGACTTAGCTCACACTAAGCCTAATCAAAGCCACTAACTTGTAGCCCAAATGAGTTATGCACAATGGAAGGTAGAATTTTGTTTGGGAGTTTGAATTGGGAATTAACTAAATTAAATGCAAACTAAAATAAAAGCAAATAACTAATTATCAAACAAGAAATTAAATTTGGATTTTCAAATCAATGGTATAAGACTCATATTCTCTAGTTGTAATCCTCTATATAAGACTCATATTCTCTAGTTGTAACCCTCTATATAAAGAGGCCCCTATTATCAATAAAAGAGACACTTATTTAAACTTCTAGTATTATATTGTGGGGAATTGGGATGCATAATGTCTGAAGTATGACTCATACTATATGTAGAGTATATGTAGGCGATTGCTAGATTTCAAGACATGCTTTCAGAGTTGTGTTATATATTTGATTCAAACTGGTTTCTCCAAATGTATGCGTGATAAGTCTGTCATTGTCATTGCATCTTCTTAGTTCTTACAAATGCTAGTTACTAAATTTTGGGAGATATACAGGAGGATCTTTAAGGAATGATTCATTAAGATCAACAAAACTTGTATATTTTGTTTTGGCATTCATTTGACCGATTGGTGAGACTCATAACATAATGTTGTAATTTTTCTTCTGTATCTGTATATGAGACTCATAACTTTAAAGCCTCATATGCTTTGCAAGTTGTCAAATTCTAAATTCAATAGACTTGCTAGCTTCTCTCCATCAGATACATTGTTAATGCTACTCATCCTTTATGTCTGCCAAGTCCAAAGGCCCCAGAGGTTGGCTGCCCTGTCTTAATCTCTACGTATACACTACAGTTGTTCAGGTGTTCTTTCTAATATTTGGTGTAGATAAAATCGTCTAAGAATAGAGAAAAAAGTAAAGGTAACTAATAAGATAAAGACCACTGCAAATCTTTCCATTGTTAATCTCTTGGTCTTCTAGTAGGTTCTGGAGAGGGCAGAAGAAAAGAGTGTCCCAAGCTTAAGAAATGCCCAAATTCAAAGATGCTTGGTTACAACAAGATGGATGGTCATCGAAGTATCATTATACGTTGATCATACAATGGCCAACCATCGAAGGATTTGGTTATAACAATATCTGGTTGTATTTCTTCAAGTTGTAAGTAAGTGAGTGTAACTATTACTTTTTTGAGATCTCTCCTGTTATTGCGAAGTGTTTTACTTATTTGGAACACAGATAAGAACATTTACATCTATTATAAGGTTATCCATTAATAGCTCTTCGTGGAGCTCTGAATTCCTGTAAATCTCCACATTTAGAATTATATGCGACTTATTTTGAAATTTATTTCTTGGCAGAAAATTATGCAAAGCCATGCTCACCCCTCAAAGTTGCAGTGGCTGGTTTCCTCAAGACATGATGACTATCTGGTACTCCTTATGCTACGCAATATGTCCCATTTCAGATACAATATATATCTCCTATACACAAATACCTTATGTATCTTCTGTATACAAAAATCAAACCAAGTTTATGAGCAGGCCAGAGTGCAGAAAGGGATTGAATTGGTGCTGTCAAGCTGATTAGTGCTATGGTAAATTGGTAAGTGCGATGCTGATTTCTAGTTGTTTTAATTACAAAACATAGATTTAATTGCAACTTGGATCTTGATTGGCAGATTTTATGCTTCCATTTTGATATCCATGTGACTGATCGATGTAGATGCTTTTAGAGTTTTGCCTTGGCTAGGTAATTTCTCATCAATACCTGAAGTAATCATGTTTAAGGGTTTAAAGGCTGCAATACTCGTTTTCAAGTTCTAATATTGTTAGTTGGATTTTTCTTTTTCCCTTTAGTTACTGGCTGAAGCTTTTCTGGCCATGGAACACTGGAAATAATACATACATGTGCATGCCCCAAAGTGTAAATTGAAATCACTTTCGAGATTCCATCAAGCGACACAAACGCTAAATGAGGTTTGGTGTATTCTGATATATACTTTGTCTTTAATTCTATCAAATCTAATTTGAGAAAATGTGTTTGAGAAATGCTTGTAAGAAACAAATTTAGCAACTTTATTTTCACGTAAAACCAACTAGACACGTATGATTGTTTCATTCTTGCTCTTTTGAAATGATAAACATTGGAGTGTGGGATATACCTTATCTGTGCGAGGGATTGGTGTTGTCATTCAAATTGATTCTGGTGCCTTTGTCAGGAAATGGCATGCATAGGCTTTTCAACTCTACAGTGGAAGCTGAAGCGGCTGTTTGAGAATTTCAAACTCCCTGCTCCATCAAACTACCAGCATGTCACTTCTGCCTGAACTGATCTCGTTTCCACGAGAAACTCTTCAAAAGTGATCTATTGTCCACTTGCTGGGAGCCTGGGATGCATAAACTCCACACTTTCTTACGGAGTTGTACTAGTGATCGTGAATGAAGCTAGTAGCACTGCTGATTATGCTGTAAATTAGCTTGCTAGAAAGAGGATGTTCACTGAATGTGGAATGCATCTCTCCGTGAACCTCCAACTTCTCTGTGTTTACATTGTATTTATTTTTTCTTTAATGAAGTACAATTTCAGACCAAAACCAAAATGATGGTATTAGTTGTATTACTAAGACAATAGTGTAAGGCAAGACCAAGAGACCCCAATACAAGTGCAAGTGCTAGTTATATTGCCGGAACTCAACTTTTGATAAGAAGAGTTACATATTTGGTCACAGAGTTTGCTCTTGGTCTTTCGTGATTACTTTAACCAGAACAGGTGACATTGTACTAATATTTACATATGATCTGGTACGAAGCCTCTTTCTTTTTGATCTTTTACTTTTCTCAGTGTAATCTGATATCTTGATGAATGAAGAGCAGTTTTGATAAATATTAGAAAAATAAATAAAAGAGAGAGAGAGCTAGAACTCAAGGATAACCTAGAGCTATAACTTAACCATAGTTAACTTTCATCCACATAATATGTTTTAATTATTCACACAATAAATCGAGTATAGATGGATGCCTCTCGCTCTCTCTCTATTCCATCGTATTTCTATCTTTTACCCCAAAGTCCCAAACGTCTCTCACAGTGTCGCCGGCAGACTCTCAAGGCTGTGAGCCTCTGAATCTGATGAGAAAGAAGAGACAGAGAGAAATAGAGTAGCAGTAGATCTCTAGTTTGTTTTTTGGGTTCGTTTAATATAAAAGAGAGAAACAAAAGCCATAGAGTAAAACAGAGAGCAGAAGGAAGAGAAAGAGGTCCATCTCTGTTTATCTTATTCATCTCAATAGTTTGTCCTCATTGCTACACATTTTAAACGTGCTTTTGCTACAAAAAATCAAATGGAAACCAAAACATTGAATTAACAAAAGAAATAGAAATGGGTTTTACAAATTTCTCTAAAGTAGAGGATTGTACGCATTATTGTTGTTCGGGTTTAGTTTGATAATTGGGCAAATGATTGATGCTTTGAGCTCCATTGCTATAGATTTTTCACTCTAAAAGGAAGAAGATGATGATGAGCATGGACATGAGATAAATTTTTCTTTATTTTATTTTTTCATCTATATTTTCTCTTTCTTGATTTTCCATTCAATTGACCATAGTTAATAATAGTTAACTATAGTTATAGTGCATTACACGTGGCAGTGGTGTTGTGGTGACCTAACTAGATTATATATTGACTTGAAGTCTGCTCGAATGGTTTGACTGGGCTTTGGCCTTAACAATTTATGCTCTATATAAACTTGGTAGAAAAACCATAATAGGCTCACAGCCATTCTGCATTTCTCAGTTCAAATTATTTCTCTAGCTCTTGTGCTTGTGTTTCATTTTCCAAAATGGCCGAGGCACTCATTGCCGTGGTTCTGGAACAATTGGTTACAGTTTCTTTTGACCACACAAAAGAAGCTGGGAAGCTGATTTTGAATGCTAAGAAAGAGGTCGAAAATTTCGGCAGCAATCTAGAAGCAATTCAAGCTGTGCTCGAGGATGCTGAGAAGCAGCAAGTGGAGAAGGCTAGCGTGAGAAACTGGTTGGATAAGCTGAATGATGTCTCTTACGAGATGGTTGACGTGCTAGATAAGTGGAACACTGAAATTCTGAAACAAGAGGTGACAAAGAAAACCTCCAAGAAGGTATGTTTCTCCATTCCCTCGAATTGCTTTTGTTTTGGCCTGGTCCATAAGGCAATTCATCTTCATAAAATAGCTACCGAGATGAAAGAGTTGAACGAAAAGCTAACTCTGATTACTGATCAGAGAAAAAACTTTGAGTTTCATCAATCCTCAACTCGTAGGAATGATGAACAACTTAAGCAACAGCTAAAAACTTCATCATTTGTCGATAGTTCTAAAATATTTGGCAGAGAAGAAGCAGAAGCTAATTTGTTAAGCAAGTTGTTGAGTGATAGTAGTGAAGAAGGGAAAAGGGTCCTTGTCATCCCTATAGTGGGTATGGGAGGGATGGGCAAAACAACTCTTGCCCAATTAGCCTGCAACAATGAAGATGTAAAAACCTATTTTGAAAAGAGAATATGGGTTTGTGTCTCAGATCCTTTTGATGGGATGAAGATTGCCAGAGCCATTATTAGGGGTACTGGTAGTGATGAAGACAAAAATTTAAATGAGTTGGAAGAAGTCTTGCAGTGTATGTCTAGATGTATTAAGGATAAAAAGTGCTTGATTTTTCTAGATGATGTGTGGACCGAAGACCAAAGAGAGTGGGAAAGTTTAAACTTACCTTTAATAATGGAAAAAAATTGTGCTAAAGGTAGTAAAATAGTGGTGACCACACGAAAAGAGAGAGTTGCTGAGATAATGGGAGCAACCACTCAAATGATCCATTTGGAGAAGCTGAATGATAAAAATTGTTTGGCATTGTTCAATAGCATTGCATATTTGGGGAGGGAAGAAGATGAGGCTAATGGATTTGGAGCTATAGGTGAGAAAATAGCAAAAAAGTGTAACGGCTTGCCACTTGCTGCAAAAACTTTAGGTGCTCTCTTGCGGTATAAGAAGGAAATGGGAGATTGGCAGGAGGTCTTGGATAGTAAGATATGGCTTCTAAAAGAGGTTGAGCAACAAGTATTTCAACCACTTTTATTAAGTTATTATGAGTTGGCCCCTATAGTTAAGCGTTGTCTTTTATACTGTGCTACATTTCCAAAAGATTATTGGTTCAAGAAACACAATTTGATTGAGCTGTGGATGTCACAGGATTATCTTAGTGGGCAAGACCATAAAGAAAAGGGAAAAATAGGTCAAAATGTTTTCGATACCTTAGTAATGCGATCATTTTTCCAAGAAGTTGTGAAAGAAGTAGATGTTGATGACAAGAGCATTACTGTATTTTGCAAAATGCATGATATTGTGCATGACTTTGTGCAGTTCCTCAATAAGAATGAATGTTTTACAATGGAGGCTAAGGAAGTAGACGGAAGAAAAACGGTAAAAAGTGAGGAGGTCCGTCATTTGACGTTAATGTTTGCACCCTTTGATTCTCCACTTTCGGATTTTATTTCACCGGTCAATCAGAAAAAGTTACGTACTCTTGCAACTTTTGATTCAAGCATGGGTAGCATAGATATAAAAGCAATCTCACAACTGAAATGTCTGAGGACCTTAAATTTGAGCTGCAACTACAACATTGAAGAACTTCCAGAAGAGATCGGTAAATTGATACATTTGAGGTATCTCGATTTGTCTGAAAATCTTTTGGATAAACTACCGGACAGTGTGGGAAATTTATACAATTTGCAAACCTTGTGTCTTACTGGGTGCGAGAGCCTTAGATCACTGCCTGAAAATATGGGGAACTTGATTAATTTAAGACATCTTCATAACAAGGGTTGTCTTAACATAGAGTATTTGCCGAGAGGTATGGCGAGATTAACAAGTCTGCAAACACTAAATACGTGTCGAGTTACTACTAATGATAGTGGCCCCGGTAAAGGCTTGAAATTAGGAGATCTGGGAAGCTTGGGCCAGCTTCAGGGTAGTCTCCACATTAAAATCAAGGGGAATTTGAAGGTTACGGATACGAGTGAGGCGCAGAAGGCTCTCTTGTGGAATAAAAAGCTTCATTATTTGAAGCTACATTTTGAAGGATTGGAGGAGCAGAGCCATGTACAAGTCCTGGAGGCGTTACGGCCGCATCACGATCTAGAAAGATTGGAGCAGCAGAGCCATGTACAAGTCCTGGAGGCGTTACGGCCGCATCACGATCTAGAAAATTTAAAAATTTGGCGGTATCTTGGCACCACCGCGCCCAGTTGGATGATATCCTTACAGAATTTGAGATCCCTTTCTCTTTGGGACTGGCGTGAATGCGAATTTTTGCCTCCTCTTGGGAAATTGCCGTTGCTTGAAGAACTATCAGTGCAATGGTTGGACAAAGTGAAGACGGTTGGAGATGAATTTTTAGGAATAACGGGCACTCAAACATCATCATCCTCCTCCTCTGTTTTATTCCCAAAATTGAAACAACTCACCTTCCAATGCATGATTGGTTGGAAACAGTGGGAAGGAGTTGGAGGGTGGACGGAAAACGGTGGTGATGAAATTAGAATTATGCCATGCCTTGTTTCCTTCACAATTCGGGAGTGCCCTCAGCTGATGAACCTGCCACTCTTCTTGCAAAAGACGCCGGTCAGGAATGTTGTCATCAGGGGATGTCGTCGGTGTTTTAGAATGCCTGTCTGGCCCGAGAACTGTGAGGTCGAAATTTCTGAGTAGATGGATGATCCGGTAATACCGGATGTTAATGAGAGGTAATTTTGCTCTTGTTTACGTATTCCTTCATCAGATTTCTTTGTTCATTTTCTCTTTTACATCTTCAAATAATCACTAGGCTGTATATATAAGCATGCATGATATATTCTTGCATGAAAAGGAAGTTAGAGACAATTTTATTAATTGACACACAATTTCTCAGCAGGGTTGAAACAGAGACACAGGGAGATGAGGAGATCACCACCATCACCTGAAACTTCAAAGCTTAAAGACTGCTACTGTAAATATGTATGTGATTCAGAGAAGGAGTTGGATTGTTCTTCCACAGAAAGCAGGTAACTATTTGCTGTTTCTTACATATCATTATGATATTACTTCTAGCTGTTCTGTGATAATTACTGAATCGCTTTTGGTGTTTTAGCTGCAGGTCTTAGGAGACATGGCAATGAGTTACAGATTAAATGATGCCTCAACTATCTCACTTTCTTTTCCTAAGGTCATCCATGCACTAATAGTCTTTTCCAATGCTCTAGATTCTTTAAGTTTCTGTATTTGAGACTATGAGAAGCTCATTTTGAATTGGATGCAAACTATATTGATTTGTAATGATGACTTTCTGCAGAAAATGTTCCCACATCACCCTTTTAGTGAGATCAGACCTCAGAGTAGCAGTGGATCAGCAGAACATGACACTTATGTAGTCTTGATGGTATGCAAAACTCCATAAAAAACCTCTGATTACGTAGTATAAAATTCATATTCTTGTAATCCATTACAAACAAGTTCTATGCAGCTAATATAGATGAAAATCTACTGTGCAGGCAATGCAGAAGTTTGGAGACTCCAAGATTGCATCAAAATTTTCAAGCTGGTGATTAATCATTAATCCGATGAGGTACCACATACTGTAATTGAGCTAGATATACCTCTCTATCACCATGCAAGGTTTGTAATAAGCTCGATATACCATAAACTTTATATGTATTTGTGATGTGGCTGAAAGGTTGGCAATAAGCTCACACAGTATTTTTGTATGGTGTCAATTTTATTTATTCTTGATTTCTGGTGCTGTTCTTTTTGCTTAATAAAGCTGATTTCTTTTCGAAAGAAAGATAGGTCTCTCATTGTTGGTTATGGCATCTTTTTATAGGTTCTAGTTTCAAAATTTCTGAGACATACGTGCAAGAGGATTTTTAAGCAGTGAGAACTGATAAGCCAATATGAACAAAACTTCTAACTTCTGTTTTGGCCTTTTTGGATTATTGGTGAGGCACTTAACATAGTGTTGTAATTTTTCATCTGTATCAGATATGATGTAACAGTTAAAGGCTTCAGTTTTCAGTTGCAAGGAGTTAGATGATGCTGATGATGTTGATAATGATTGCGGTGATGATGAGCAAGATGATGATTAGAAAGATGATGCTGACAGCGTTGATGATGATTGGCATCAGGATCTATGATGCTGAACGGAAATGATTTCCAGAAAGGCGGCTGTTGCCAATCACATCCACCTCTACTGGTATGACTTCAGTTGAATTTGTTTATTTGCAATGTATTTACTCTTTAAATGTGATCTTGCACTTTTTTTTTTCATGAAGTCATCAAAGAATTTATGCAAGTTTCCTTACCGGTTAGGAGAAGATGCAAAATTGCATTTGATATGTGGAGAACTCATTGGAACGGTTTCTTCAATTTCTCAGCAGACCAGAGAAAGAGACATACAGAGAGCGATGGCCTGGAGAGCGCCATAGTCACCTGAAAATACACAGATTAAGAGTATTTTATGTAGAAATATGGGACTGGCGGGTATGGATTGCTGTTCCTCTGGAAACTGGTAACTTTTTGCTCATAGTTGTTTCAAAGAAAATCTTTTAACTTTTGCTTCTAATTATCTTGGAAACCTTTTGGTGGCTAGAGTCGCAGAACAAGATGGCTCAACTGTCTCAGCAGGTAAAACATTAAGCAGCCGCTAATTATAGTTAGGTATTGCATCTTCTTAAGATGGTAGTTGCTAATTTTTTAAAGATGTATGCAGGGGGAATGGATGATTATCAAGCTGTGTACGTCATCAACCAGATTTGTATCATCTGTTTTGGCATCCATTCAACTGATTGGTGAGCTCTTAACATATTGTATCTGTAAAATAATCCTTTTAATGGTAAATAGGCTTTTCAAATACTAAAGTCACTAGGTTCATCATCTAGTTTCCATCAGATGGGATTTTCATGGCAGGAAAGCGAGGGAAGAGTGAAGGGGATCCAAAGCCTCAATTAACTTCAGTTTTAGGCTTCAGCCAAGTCAACCCAAAGACCATGAGGTTGGTTATCCTGTTTTACTCATATACTCTGCTTGTTCTGTTGGTCTTTCTAATATTAATTCTAGAGAAATTGCTTGTAAGAAACATAGTGGATTGCTTGAATCTTTTCATTATTTGATGTTTAATGTTTGCTCAGTAGGTTTGAGGGGAAGGGAATTTCTCTTTGTATAGGAAAGGAGGGAGACCTAAGATTATAAATCTGAAAATGATAGATGTATGCTTAGATAAAGGAAAGGATGAATGTCAGACATGATCTATGCTCAAAATGATAGGTGAGGTATTGTTGTTGAAAATGCATTTTTCCTTGTATATTCCTACTCTAATTTACATCGTTTATTTGACTATGTAATTATCCATCACAATCGTGATTGTCATTCCTCATGCCTCATTAGAAAATACATAGCTTTTGCTGGGAACAAATTGTCGTGCATTGCTGCACAAGCAATGGAAAAAGCCTTGCATATCATCAAAATACAGTCGTGAATTTATTGGGAAATAGCACATCTCTACTTTATAAAACTTGGATTCGATCATCTCTCTATTTGGTTACTTATTTAGACTTCTAACTTTATATTGTAGGGAATTGGGATGCATAATGTCTGATGTCTGACTCATACTATATGTATAGTATCTGTGGGGATTACTAGATTTCAAGAAATGCTTTCAGAGTTGTGTTATAGATTTGATTCAAACTGGTTTCTACAAAAAGACCACTGCAGAATCTTTCCATTGCTGATCTTTTGATCTTCTGGTAGGTTCTGGAGAGGGCAGAAGAAAGAGTGTCCCCAGCATACGAAATGTCCAAATTCAAGATGCATGGTTATAACAAGATGGATGGTGATTGAAGTATCATTGTATCATTTGTATGTTGATCATACAATGGTCAACCATCGAATGATTTGGTTATAACAATATCTGGTTGTATTTCTTCAAGTTGTGAGTAAGTGCAATGAGTATAACTATTATTTTTTGAGATCTCTCATGTTATTGTTAAGTCTAATTCACACATGTTTTACTTATTTGGAACACAGATAAGAAACTTTAAATCTATTAGAAGGTTATCCATTAATAGCTCTTCGCAGAGCTCTGAATTCCTGTAAATCTCCACATTTAGAATTATATGGCTGAAATTTATTTCTTGGCAGAAAATTATGCAAAGTCATTCTCACCCCCCAAATTGCAGTGGCTGGTTTCCTCAAAACATGATGACTGTCCGGTACTCCTTATGTTATGCAATATGTCCCATTTCATATACAATATATATCTCCTATACAAAAATAACTTATGTATCTTCTCTATACAAAAATCAAACCAAGTTTATGAGCCGGCCAGAGTGTAGAAAGGAATTGAATTGGTGCTGTCAAGCTGATTAGTGCTATGGTTAATTGGTAAGTGCGATGCTGATTTCTAATTGTTTGAATTACAAAACATAGATTTAATTGCATATTGGATCTTGATTGGCAGATTTTATGCTTGCATTCTGGAATCCATTTGACTGATTGATGTAGGTGCTCTTAGAGTTTTACCTTAACTAGGTAATTTCTCATCAATACCTTAAGTAATCATGTTTAAGGGTTTAAAGGCTGCAATACTAGTTTTCAAATTCTAATATTGTTAGTTCGATTTTTCTTTTTCCCTTTAGTTAGTGGCTGAAGCTTTTCTGGCCATGGAAAACTGGAAAGAATACATACATGTGCATGCCCCAAAGCGTAAATTGAAATCACTTTCGAGATTCCATGAAGTGACACAAACGGTAAATGAGGTGTGGTGTATTCTGATATATACTTTATCTCTTTAATTCTATCAAATTTAATTTGAGAAAATGTTTTAGAGAAATGCTTGTAATAAAGAAATTTAGCAACCTTTATTTGTATGTAAAACCAACTAGACACGTATGATAATTTGTTTCATTCTATCTGTCCGAGGGATTGGTGTTGTCATTCAAATTGATTCTGGTGCCTTTGTCAGGGAATGGCATGCATAGGATTTTCAACTCCGCAGTGGAAGCTGAAGCGGCTGTTGAGAATTTCAAACTTGCTGCTCCATCAAACCACCTGCATGTCACTTGTGGCTGAACTGATCGATCTCGTTTCCACGAGCAATTCTTCAAAAGTGATCTATTGTCGACTTGCTGAGATGCATAAACTCCACACTTTCTTATGGAGTTGGACTAGTACTCGTGAATGAAGCTAATAGCACTGCTGAGTATGCTGCAAATTAGCTTGCTAGAAATAGGATGTGCACTGAATGTGGAGTACATCTCTCCATGAATCCCTGCAACTTCTCTGTGTTTACATTGTATTCATTTTTTCTTTAATGAAGTACAATATCAGACCAAAACCAAAATGGGAGTAATAGTTGTATTACTAAGACAATAGTGTAAGGCAAGACCAAGAGACCCCAATACAAGTAGAAGTGCTAGCTATATCGCCGGAATCAACTCTTGATAGGAAGAGTTCATATTTGGTCACAGAGTTTGGTCTTGGTCTTTTGTGATTACTTTAACCATAACAGGTGACATTATACTGATATTTACATATGATCTGGTAGAAAGCCTCTTTCTTTTAGTCATCAAAAAAAAAAAAAAACCTCTTTCTTTTGTCTCCTTTAGTTTTCTTAATGTAATCTGATATCTTGATGAATGAAGAGCAGTTTTGATAAAAATTAGAAAATAAATGAGTGAGAGAGCTGGAACTCAAAGATAACCTAGGGGCCTAGTCAAAATTTCATCCTACAAATTCCAAACTAGGCTAAATCTAACATAATTAGATGGACTAAATACTGTTTAGTTCTTGAGATTTTGACCATAAAACACTTCGGTCTCTGATATTCTAATTTCACACGTTTAGTCCATGTACTTCAAAATTTTAGACCAATAGGTCCTTACCATCTAAAAGTCGCGGCAAAATATCTATTATGCCCTCAGTTTTTTTTTTTTTTAATAATTTTTCATAATTTATGGGGTTGGAATTATCTGTACCATGGTTTACTTTGGTCATGCTTCATGATAATTAAGTGTAGTAGCAAAAACTTGCTAGTTATGTACGCAAGCTTCAACAAAATAGTCTTTGGAGGAGTAACTTTTTTGCCACGTAATCTTCAACTAATATTGTTCAATATAACATTGTCATATTGATATTATTAAGACCCCACGTATCTTTTTCATAATTTTTTTTTTTTTGAAAAGAACTTTTTCATAAGTCTATTCAGTCTAAATTTGTCTTTGTTCTAAAAGATGTCAATTCATACGATTTTAAAAGATGTGCGGTCATAAAGGTTGAATTGGTTTTTTTATCCATCCAAAAACCTTGTAGATTTAGTTGAACCATTCACTTCATCAACTGGCACCACATCGAGCAAAATCCACACACATTTAAAAGCAAATTGGTTTTGGCTAATCGTTTAGTTTACAAATTATCAGATTTGCTCACATAAGGGATAGTTTTAAGGGACTGTGAGGAATAATGCATCTCAACCACATGTATTAATTATAAAAGCATAAATTATAACAACTTAAAACTGATCATTTATTTTCAGCCGTCAAATTCACTTGTCCCTCACAATCCCTTAAAAGCTCCCTTAAGTCAGCAGACATTTACAAATTATATCATCTACCATGCCACAAATAGATTGATTGCAACACTAGCGAATCTAAAAGAAAGATTAAGACCGAGAGTTATATACAAAAAGGGAAGCAATGACGTAAGTCTCTCAAATTCTGATACAAGCTTTTTTTTTGTTTTTTTTTTTTTATCAAAAAGATACTTCATTAATAATGAAACTGAATACAATGATTTGTGGGTCAAGAGTCTACAAAAGCACATCGACATGGTGACTTTTGCAACTCAAACCCAACTAGACTTCACACTGGAAATCCATACTGACAGACTGGTGAAGCCAAACTGGCTCCGACTCTAAACAAAGTAACGGTTGACTAACTTTCAAAGCCTCTTTTGCTAAACGGTGGGCAATCTTATTACCTCCCCGCCTCACAAAATGGCTACTACAACTAGTAAAAGACTTAATTAAAAACTTAATTTCCTCAAGTAAATGACCTTCATAACTTAAATCCTCTGAACTCTCATGTAGTGTAAGCTTAATATGCTAAAACGAGACATATATGAAAGTAGTGCTAAAAGTGATTGAAAATTACATATTACATTCTATGAAAATTACAAACCAGTTGACCACGCCGATCTCGCTGGGACGTCGGAGAGGTCAAACCAAACGCCGCCGGCGCCGGCTTTGGCCTGAAGCTTGACAACCCCAACCAAACCCTACACCAAAATCCAGTCCCCAATTCGGAGCCAATCGATTGCAAATCGGAATACCGGACCTAACGGGGTCTCAAATTCGACACCGGCCGGGACGTCGGAGTGCTCGCGGCGTCGCTGCACAAGAAATTTAGAGTAAAATTGCGGGTACTCGACGCATTGTGCGGCTGCGGGATTCGGACTCTGCGGTATCTGGTGGTCTCCGGCCACCGCTGGCTCTGTTCGCGCACTGCTCCTGGCCTATCGCCGGCGACGGCGCACTCAGACCACACCTCTCAATTTCGTGTATTCTCATCTTCCACCTCATTTCGATACGTTGATGGGATACCCAATGTGAGTCTCTTTTCAACAGATTTTAGTCTGGGTTTTGATCGACTGATTAGTCCAAGATCGAAAATTTCCTGAATAAAATTTGTAACTTTATCTGTGTTCTTGATCGTTTTTGTATTTGGTTGTGCAATTGTTGCGGTCCAGCATTACTCACCATGTGAGGAGGAGCTGGTTTTCGAGTCAGGCTCAGGCATCGAGTGATGTAACTAGTGGTAATGGGATAGTTGATGTGCCATTGGCTCAAACCGGTGAAAGGCATTGCTGAGTGTGAACTTCTCAAATGGTTTGTGAAAGAGGTCAGTGCTTCAGCTGCTTTTGCATTTCTCTCTAGCTTACCATACATGTCAAACTCATATTTTGTTCTGCAAACCATTTCAGACCCGTCTGGATTTTTTTTTGGAAGACGAAAAACCGTAGCAGCGCCGGGATACGTCTTTACAAGCTCATCTTTGTTTGGTTTTGTACCTTCGCTTGATCCTTGTCCTCTTTTCTGGGCTCATTTTTTATTTTTTTTTCAATTTTTAAAACAATTCGATCTCAATCTTGGTCATATTATTGCTTCTGGGTTTGGTTTACATGCAGCATATAGTCTGCAAAAGACAATTCTTCAACTAAACAAATGAGATTAAAGCCCTATTAAAAAAAAAAAAGAAAAAAAAAAAGAGATTGAACTGGATATTCATCCAAACTATTCTGAACAGTGTTGGACCAAGTCATATTTCTTCATGCTCGACAACACTCCACATTCTCAGTAAATATGTTGAAGAAAAATTTCATTCGCCATATTTGTTGAAATGACTGGGCATGAAGTGATGATTAGGCAGAAAAATAGTGGGGAAATTAAAAAAAGGGATGCACGATAGCCTTGGCCTCTAATTAAGAAAAGGGACGGCGCAGTAGAACTATGACTCGGTCAGACTCAACTGCTTCTAGAGACCCATTTTTCTATCATGATCTATATACACACGAGTGTGAAGTCTGGAGTGGTATATACACGAGTGTGAAGTCTGGAGTGGTATATATAAACAAAGGAAAAGAATCTCAGTAAAGAAGACTCAAAGACAGCAGGGCCGGCATGCAACTCAAAATTTTCCTTTCCTCTCAAACGTGGTTCTAGTTAAGACCACAATCGGTAAGGATTAATATTCAATTTTTTTCACCAAATCCTCGGAACCCATCAAGTTCATCAAGTTCAAAGACTTGATCACTAATATTTTCCCCAACGACCTCGACAAACTTATGAAAGCACCGAATATTGCTACTTTACCTTGATATATACTTCAGCATTTCTTAATTATCTTTGCCAACATCTCATATTCTAACTGCTAAACAAAGTCAATTCTTGAAGCGTACTCACCAATACAACGAATTGTTTATCAACCATAGTAGGTGTCTACAAGGAATTGTTTATCAACACAAGACCTAGTAGGTGTCTGGAAAACTTCAAACAAATTGTCATTGAAAATGGTTAATCATGCTAACTTGAAATTAATTAAAGGAATTCATCTGTCATGATGTATGCAGAGAAGAGGTATTATGCAGAGAAGGTCTATATATTGATGCACCAATTTCTCCCAGTTGGAAACTTGACAGGGTGTAGTTTGTAGTTTTCTTTTTAGATTTTTGAAAAAAAAAAAAAAACACAGGCGTACGAAATTAGGATACATATAATATATTGACTTGGAATCTTTATCATTTTGCTCGAATAGTTTGACTTGGATTTGGTCTTAACAATTTATGCTCTATATAAACTTGGTAGAAAAACCATAATAGGCTCACAGCCATTCTGCATTTCTTAGTTCATATTATTTGATTTATTTCTCTAGCTCTTGTGTTTGTGTTTCATTTTCCAAAATGTCCGAGGCACTCATTGACCTGGTTCTGGAAAAATTGGTTACAGTTGCTTTTGACCACACAAAAGAAGCTGTGAAGCTGATTTTGAATGCTGAGACAGAGGTCAAAAAATTCAGCAGCAATCTAAAGGCAATTCAAGCTGTGCTCGAGGATGCTGAGAAGCAGCAAGTGGAGAATGCTAGCGTGAAAAACTGGTTGGGTGGGCTGAATGATGTCTCTTACGAGATGGTTGACGTGCTAGATGAGTGGAACACTGAAATTCTCAAACAAGAGGCAAATGGAGTTGCTACTGAGAAAAAGAAAACCTCCAAGAAGGTATGTTTCTCCATTCCCTCGAATTGCTTTTGTTTTGGCCTAGTCCATAAGGCAACTCATCTTCATAAAATAGCTACCGAGATGAAAGAGTTGAATGACAAGCTAACTCTGATTACTGCTCAGAAAGATCAGTTTCAGTTTCATCAATCCTCGACTCGTAGGAATGATGAACAGCTTAAGCAACAACCAAAAACTTCATCATTTGTCGATATTTCTAAAATATTTGGCAGAGAAGAAGCAGAAGCTGATTTGTTAAGCAAGTTGTTGAGTGATAGTAGTGAAGAAGGGAAAAGGGTCCTCGTCATCCCTATAGTGGGTATGGGAGGGATGGGCAAGACAACTCTTGCCCAATTAGCCTACAACAATGAAAATGTAGAAACCTATTTTGAGAAGAGAATTTGGGTTTGTGTCTCAGATCCTTTTGATGAGGTGAAGATTGCCAAAGCCATTATTAGGGGTGCTGGTAGTAATGAAGACCAGAATTTAACTGAGTTGGAAGAAGTCTTGCAGTGTATGTCTAGATGTATTAAGAACAAAAAGTGCTTGATTTTTCTAGATGATGTGTGGACCGAAGACCAAAGAGAGTGGGAAAGTTTAAACTTACCTTTAATAATGGAAAAAAATTGTGCTAAAGGTAGCAAAATAGTGGTGACCACACGAAAAGAGAAAGTTGCTGAGATCATGGGAGCAACCACTCAAATGATCCATTTGGAGAAGTTGAGTGACGAAAATTGTTTGGCATTGTTCAATAGCATTGCATATTTAGGGAGGGAAGAAGATAAGGCTAATGGATTTGAAGCGATAGGTGAGAAAATAGCAAAAAAGTGTAACGGCTTGCCACTTGCTGCAAAAACTTTAGGAACTCTCGTGCGATATAAGAAGGAAATGGGAGATTGGCAGAAGGTCTTGGATAGTGAGATATGGTCTCTAAAAGTGGTTGAGCAACAAGTGTTTCAACCACTTTTTTTAAGTTATTATGAGTTGGCTCCTGTAGTTAAGCGTTGTCTTTTATACTGTAGTACATTTGCAAAAAATTATCAGATCAAGAAACACAATTTGATTGAGTTGTGGATGTCACATGATTATCTTCATGGGAAAGACTATAAAGAAAAGGAAGAACAAGGTCAAAATGTTTTCGAAAACTTAGTAATGCTATCATTTTTTCAAGATGTTGTGAAAGAAGTAGATTTTGATGGTAAGGACGTTACTATATTTTGCAAAATGCATGATATTGTGCATGACTTTGTAAAATTCCTCAATAAGAATGAATGCTTTACAGTAAACGGAGGAAAAACGGAAGTAAGTGAGGAGATCCGTCATTTGACATTGTCTGCAGTCTATGATTCTCGACTTTTGAATTTTATCTCACCGGTCAATCGCAAAAAGTTGCGCACTCTTGCAACTTTTGATTCAAGAATGAGTAACATGGCTATAGACGGAATCTCACAGCTGAGATGTCTGAGGACCTTAAATTTGAGCTGCAACTACGACATTTGTCAACTTCCAGGAGGGATAGGCAAATTGATACATCTGAGGTATCTCGACTTATCTGACAATTATTATTTGAAGGAACTACCGGACAGTGTGGGAAATTTATACAATTTGCAAACCTTGTGTCTTACTAGATGCGGGGAGATTAGAACACTGCCTGAAAATATGGGGAACTTGATTAATTTAAGACACCTTCATAACAAGGGTTGTTCTAGGCTGGAGTATTTGCCGAGAGGTATGGCGAGATTAACAAGTCTGCAAACACTAAATACGTGTCCAGTTACTAATGATAGTGGCCCCGGTAAAGGCTTGAAATTAGGAGATCTCGGAAGCTTGGGCCAGCTTCAGGGTAGTCTCGAGATTCAAATCAAGGGGAATTTGAAGGATACGGATACGAGTGAGGCGCAGAAGGCTCTCTTGTCGAATAAAAAGCTTCATTATTTGGAGCTAGATTTTGTAGGATTGGAGGAGCAGAGCCATGTACAAGTCCTGGAGGCGTTACTGCCGCGTCAAGATCTGGAAAATTTACGGATTTTGTGGTATCTTGGCACCACCGCGCCCAGTTGGATGATATACTTACAGAATTTGAGATCCCTTTCTCTTAGGAACTGGCGTGTATGCCAATTTTTGCCTCCTCTTGGGAAATTGCCGTTGCTTGAAGAACTATCAGTAGAAGATATGGAGAAAGTGAAGACGGTTGGAGATGAATTTTTAGGAATAACGGGTACTCAAACATCATCATCATCATCATCCTCTGTTTTATTCCCAAAATTGAAACAACTCACCTTCCAAAACATGTGGGAGTGGAAACAGTGGGAAGGAGTTGGAGGGTGGACAGAAAATAGTGGTGATGAAATTACAATTATGCCATGCCTTGTTTCCCTCAGAATCGAGTACTGCCGTCAGCTGATGAACCTGCCACTCTTCCTGCAAAAGACGCCGGTCAGGAATGTTGTCATCGAGGGATGTCGTCGGAGTATTAGAATGCCTGTCTGGCCCGAGAACTGTGACGTCAAAATTTCTGATGAGAGGTAATTTTGCTGAGAGGTAATTTTGCTCTTGTTTACTTATTCCTTCATCAGATTTCTTTGTTTATTTGCTCTTTTACATCTTCAAATAATCACTAGGCTGTATATATAAGCATGCATGATATATTCTTGCATGAAAAGCAAGTTAGAGACAATTTTATTAATTGACACACAATTTCTCAGCAGGGTTGAAACAGAGACACAGAGAGATGAGGAGATCACCACCAGCACCTGAAACTTCAAAGCTTAAAGACTGCTACTGTAAATATGTGAGTCAGAGAAGGAGTTAGATTGTTCTTCCACAGAAAGCAGGTAACTATTTGCTGTGTCTTACAAATCATTATGATTTTACTTCTAGCTGTTCTGTGATAATTACTGAATCGCTTTTGGTGTTTTAGCTGCAGGTCTTAGGAGACATGGCAATGAGTTACAGATTAAATGATTCCTCAACAATCTCACTTTCTTTTCCTCAGGTCATGCATGCACTAATAGTCTTTTGCAATGCTCTAGATTCTTTAAGTTTCTGTATTTGAGACTATGAGAAGCTTATTTTGAATTGGATGCAAACTATATTGATTTGTAATGATGACTTTCTGCAGAAAATGTTCCCACAACACCCTTTTAGTTAGGTCAGACCTCAGAGTAGCAGTGGATGAGCAGAACATGACACTCATGTAGTCTTGATGGTATGCAAAACTCCGTAAAAAAAACCTCTGATTAAGTAGTATAGAATTCATATTCTTGTAATCCATTACAAACAAGTTCTATGCAGCTAATATAGATGAAAATCTACTGTGCAGGCAATGCAGAAGTATGGAGACTCCAAGATTGCATCAAAGTTGTCAAGCCGGTGATTAATCATTAATCCGATGAGGTACCACATACTGTAATTGAGCTAGATATACCTCTCTATCACCATGCAAGGTTTATAATAAGCTCGATATACCATAAACTTTATATGTATTTGTGATGTGGCTGAAAGGTTGGCAATAAGTTCACAGGGTATTTTTGTATGCTGTCAATTTTATTTATTCTTGATTTCTGGTGCTTTACTTTTTCCTTAATAAAGCTGATTTCTTTTCAAAAGAAAGATAGGTCTCTCATTGTTGGTTATGGCATCTTTTTATAGGTTCTGGTTTCAAAATTTCTGAGACATACGTGCAAGAGGATTTTTAAGCAGTGATAACTGATAAACCAATATGAACAAAACATCTAACTTCTGTTTTGGCCTTTTTGGATTATTGATGAGGCACTTAACATAGTGTTGTAATTTTTCATCTGTATCAGATACGATGTAACAGTTAAAGGCTTCAGTTTTCAGTTGCAAGGAGTTAGATGATGCTGACGATGTTGATAATGATTGCGGTGATGATGAGCAAGATGATGATTAGAAAGATGATGCTGACAATGTTGATGATGATTGGCATCAGGATCTATGATGCTGAACGGAAATGATTTCCAGAAAGGCGGCTGTTGCCAATCACGTCCACCTCTACTGGTATGACTTCAGTTGAGTTTGTTTATTTGCAATGTATTTACTCTTTAAATGTGATCTTGCACTTTTTTTTATTTTATGAAGTCATCAAAGAATTTATGCAAGTTTCCTTAATGGTTAGGAGAAGATGAAAAATGCCTTCAGAATGTGGAGAACTCATTGAAAAGGTTTCTTCATTTTCTCAGCAGAGCAGAGAAAGAGACATACAGAGAGCGATGGCCAGGAGAGCGCCATGGTCACCTGAAAACGCACAACACAGTATTGTATTAAGAAAAATGGGACTGGTGGGTATTGGATTGCTGTTCCAAAGAAAACTGGTAACTTTTTGCTCATAGCTGTTTCAAATGAAAATCTTTTAACTTTTGCTTCTAATTATCTCGGAAAACTTTTGGGTTCTTGAGTTAACCGCAGGTCCAACACATCTCTTGCCCAAAGAGATGTGGCAAGAGTTGCAGAACAAGATGGCTTAACTATCTCAGCAGGTCCAACATTAAACAGATGCTAATTATAGTTAATTATTTGCAACTTCTTAAGATGGTAGTTGCTAATCTTTGAGAGATGTATGCAGGGGGAATGGATGATTATCAAGCAGCATACGTCATCAACCAAAGTTGTATCATCTGTTTTGGCATCCATTCGTCTAATTGGTGAGCTCTTGACATAATGTATCTCTGAAATAATCCGTTTAATAGTAAATAGGCTTTTCAAATACTAAAGTCACTAGGTTCATCATCTAGTTTCCATCAGATGGGATTTTCACGGCATGAAAGCAAGGGAAGAGTGAACGGGATCCAAGGCCCGAACTAACTTCAGTTTCAGGCTTCGACCAAGTCAACCCAAAGACCATGAGGTTGGTTATCTTGTTTTAGTCATATACTCTACTTGTTGTGTTTCTCTTTCTAATATTAATTCTTGAGAAATTGCTTGTAAGAAACATAGTGGCCTGCTTGAAACTTTTCATTATTTGATGTTCATTGTTTGATCAGTAGGTTTGAGGGGAACGGAATTTCTCTTTGTATATGAAAGGAGGGGGGGGACCCAAGATTATAAATCTCAAAATGATAGATGCATGCTTAGATAAAGGAAAGGATGAATGTTAAGACATGACTTTTATGAGTGTGATCTATGCCCAAAATGATAGATGAGGTTTTGTTGTTGAAAAGGCATTTTTCCTTGTATATTCCTACTCTAATTTACATCGTGGATTTATCCATCACAATCGTGATTGTCATTCCTCAAGCCTCATTAGAAAATACATAACTTACATTGGGAACAAATTGTCATGCATTGCTGCACAAGCAATGGAAAAGGCCTTGCATATCATCCACGATCGTGAATGTCTTGCGAAATAGCACATCCGTCTCCTTTATAAAACTTGGATTCATATCTCTATTTGGTTACTTATTTAAACTTTTAATATTATATTGTTGGGAATTGGGATGCATAATGTCTGAAGTATGACTCATACCATACATGTGTATATGTAGGGGATTGCTAGATTTCAAGACATGCTTTCAGAGTTGTGTTATGGATTTGATTCAAACTGGTTTCTACAAATGTATGTATGATAAGTCTGTCATTGTCATTGCATCTTCTTAGTTCTTACAAATGCTAGTTACTAAATTTTGGGAGATATACAAGAGGATCTTTAAGGAATGATGCATTAATTAATATCAACCTTGTATATTTTATTTTGGTATTCATTTGACTGATTGGTGAGACTATAACATAATGTTGTAATTTTTCTTCTGTATCGTTATATGAGACTCATAACTTTAAAGCCCCGTATGCTTTGCAAGTTGTCAAATTCTAAATTCGATAGACTTGCTAACTAGTCTCCATCAGATACATTGTTAATGTTGCTCATCCTTTATGTCAGTATGACCAAAAGTCTCAGTCAATTCGCTTTCAAGTTCTGCCAAGTCCAAAGGCCCCATGAGGTTGGTTGCCCTGTTTTAATCTCTAAGGCCATGTTTGGTTGACTGGAAAGGAAAGGAATCACTTTCCTTTCCTTTGGGAAAGTGTTTCCGGAGGGGAGGGGAGGGAACCAAATTCCTCCACTTTTTCCTTTGATTTGGGAAAGCGTTTCCCTTCCTTGGCTGTCCCCAAACGCGGGAAAGGAAAGGATTTCCTTTCCCAATGTCCATTTTCCGCGAAACAAACATGGCCTAAGTATACACTACAGTTGTTCGGGTGTTCTTTCTAATATTAGTTCTAGAGAAATTCGTCTAAGAATAGAGAAAAATAAATGGAACCTAATAAGATAAGGACCACTGAAGAATCTTTCCATTGTTGATCTCTTAGTCTTCCAGTAGGTTCTGGAGAGGGTAGAAGAAAAGAGTGTCCCAAGCTTACGAAATGTCCAAATTCAAGATGCATGGTTATAACAAGATGGATGGTCATCGAAGTATCATTGTATGTTGATCATACAATGGTCAACCATCGAAGGATTTGGTTATAACAATATCTGGTTGTATTTCTTCAAGTTGCAAGTAAGTGCAATGAGTAACTATTACTTTTTTGAGATCTTTCCTGTTATTATGCATGTTTTACTTATTTGGAACACAGATAAGAACCTTTAAATCTATTATAAGGTTATCCATGAATAGCTCTTCACAGAGTGCGCTCTGAATTCCTGTAAATCTCCACATTTAGAATTATAAGTGACATATTCTGAAATTTATTTCTTGGTAGAAAATTATGCAAAGTCATGCTCACCCCTCGAAGTTGCAGTGGCTGGTTTCTTCAAGACATGATGACTAGCTGGTACTTCTTATGCTACGCAATATGTCCCATTTCATATACAATCTATATCTTCTATACACAAATTCCTTATGTATCTTCTGTATTCAAAAATCAAACCAAGTTTATAAGCCGGCCAGAGTGCAGAAAGGAATTGAATTGGTGCTGTCAGGCTGATTAGTGCTATGGTAAATTGGTAAGTGCGATTCTGATTTCTAATTTTTTGAATTACAAAACATAGATTTAATTGCATATTGGATCTTGATTGGCAGATTTTATGCTTGCATTCTGGAATCCATTTGACTGATTGATGTAGATGCTTTTAGAGTTTTACCTATAATTTTTTGAATTACAAAACATAGATTTAATTGCATCTTGGATCTTGATTGGCAGATTTTATGCTTGCATTCTGGAATCCATTTGACTGATTGATGTAGATGCTTTTAGAGTTTTACCTTAACTAGGTAATTTCTCATCACGACCTGAAGTAATCTGGTTTATGGGTTTAAAGGCTGCAATGCTCGTTTTCAAATTCTAATATTGTTAGTTGGATTTTTCTTTTTCCCTTTAGTTAGTGGCTGAAGCTTTTGTGGCCATGGAACACTGGAAAGAATACATACATCTGCATGCCCCAAAGTGTAAATTGAAATCACTTTCAAGATTCAATCAAGTGACACAAACGCTAAATGAGGTATGCTGTATTCTGATATATACTTTCTATCAAATTTAATTTGAGAAATGTGTTAGAGAAATGCTTGTAAGAAACAAATTTGGCAACCTTTATTTGTATGTAAAACCAACTAGACACGTATGATAGTTTGTTTCATTCTCGCTCTTTGTATAATAAACATTGGAGCGTGGGATATAACTCTATCTGTGTGAGGGATTAGTGTTGTCAATGAAATTGATTCTGGTGCCTTTGTCAGGGAATGACATGCATAGGCTTTTCAACTCTGTAGTGGAAGCTGAAGTGGCTGTTGAGAATTTCAAACTTGCTGCTCCATCAAATCACCAGCATATCACTTGTGGCTGCACTGATCTCATTTGCACGAGCAACTCTTCAAAAGTGATCTATTGTCCGCTTGCTGAGATGCATAAACTCCACACTTTCTTATCGAGTTGGACTAGTACTCATGAATGAAGCTAATAGCACTGCTGATTATGCTGCAAATAAGCTTGCTAGAAAGAGGATGTGCACTGAATGTGGAGTGCATCTCTCCATGAACCTCCAACTTCTCTGTGTTTACATTGTATTCATTTTTTCTTTAATGAAGTACTATTTCAGACCAAAACCAAAATGGCGGTAATAGTTGTATTACTAAGACGTACACTAGTGTAAGGCAAGACCAACAGACCCCAATACAAGTAGAAGTGCTAGTTATATCTCCGGAACTCAGCTCTTGATAGGAGGGTTCATATTTGGTCAGAGTTTGGTCTTGGTCTTTTGTGATTACTTTAACCAGAACAGCTGACATCATACTGATATTTACATATATATGTTTCTTTTTGCTGTTTTATTTTTCTCATTGTAATCTGATATCTTGATGACTGGAGCAGTTTTGATCAAAGTTAGAAAATAAATAAGAAAGAGAGAGCGAGCTATAACTCAAAGATAACCCAGGGGCCTAGTCAAAATTTCAACCCACAAATTCCAAATTAATCTAAATCTACCATAATTAGATTGTCATCATCATGAGTCATACTATCACTTAATGTTTGACAGTCTGCAAGAAATGACTAGTGGGATTCATGACTTGAAACTCAAGTAGTGTCACGGTTGCAGAGATTTTAAAGATTGACATGTATCACACACGTTGATTAAATCAGTAAGGCCACCACCTGTTTGATTAATTTAATTGTCCCTTTGGTTTTCAATTGCAGATTTGCCTTGACTGGTCTAGGCTATGTAGATCCAAATAACAGTGCCGATCTTGTACATCATAAAGTTAGACCAAAACTACACCTCAGTTTTTTTGGCTACGTGACTACTTAAGCTCGTTGACGTAACTGTTTTGCAGAAATTTCATCCTCAAAGTAAGGTAGATTGCTTTATAAACTAGATCTAAATAACAATGCTTTTAGATCTAGTTTACCCGTTCATCTACACTATATTAAATTATTGATATACCACGTAGATCAGTCTGACACACAAGTAGTCTAACTGTCTACATGTATCGAGTAGACTGCATATCTTGATCTGAGCTAGTCTATGACTATAAAGAGTTGGTCTACGATTACATTGACTTGGTATGCATTTGATGTATGTATCAATAACACAAAGTACAATGTTCCATAATTTATGGGGGTTGAAATATATCCAAAATTGGAAAATAGCAAACATAAGGACACATGGGCCCAAAAGAAACGGGTAAGGACACAAGCCAATTTTCTATGGCTAGTTTG
>BDJD01002009.1:56748-67057 GCA_002564525.1 Rosa multiflora
ATAGTTCAGGAATCTCCCAACGACATGTCGTTTCATCTGACAGTACCGGCGCGAAGTCATATACCCGTCTTTTTTGCCTCCAAAGTTTTCAAACGGATAAGATGCACAAACCAATGCTCACCTCCGTCACTCCATTCAACCTAACCTTCTTCCTCTCCTCCCCAAAATCTTCATACCTCTTCCCCAAGCCCGCCGCCAGTGCCGCCTCCGCCGTCACTAACTTCTCCCTCGCCCATTCCCTCCAATCCGAAACCCTCGAAATCCTCGAATGGCCCTCCGTCTGCAACCACCTCTCCGCTCTCACCTCCACCTCCATGGGCTTCTCCGCCGCGCAGAAGGCCCAAATTCCCTTCGGAAAATCCAAGTCCGAGAGCCAGAAGCTTCTAGATCAAACCGCCGCCGCGGTCTCCGCCATCGCAGTCATCGGTTCTCCGCCGTCCGATTTCCACTCCATTGAGGACGTCTCGGAGATCGTAAACGCCGCCGTTTCGGGCAAATTGCTCACCATCAACGAGCTCTGCGCTGTTCGTAGAACACTCATAGCTGCAAAGGACTTGTTCGAGAAGCTGAAGGCATTAGCAGATTCTGATAGGTATTGGTGTTATTGAGCTTGCTTTCGTTTGAATTGTGAACACTGATTGAGAAATAGTACTGATTTTACCTAGAAATTTCAAATTTTTATGGTTTGTTTTTTTTTGTTAAGTTATGCATTAGGTACTTGCCATTGGTTGAAGTACTTGAGGATTGTGATTTTCTAGTGAAGCTGGAGAGAACTATAGGGTTGTGCATAGACTGCAATCTTTCGGAGATTCTCGACACGGCTAGTGAAGACTTGGAGATCATTAGGTTCGAAAAGAAGAGGAACATGGAGAAATTGGATGCTTTGTTGAAGGAAATGTCGTCTAAGATATTTAAGGCTGGTGGGATTGACAGTCCTCTGGTGACGAAGCGCAGGGCGAGGATGTGTGTGGGTGTTCGAGCTAGGTACAAGTATTTGGTTCCGGATGGGGTGGTGTTGTATGCTAGTAGTTCTGGTGCGACGTACTTCATGGAGCCGAGTGAGGCGGTGGAGTTGAATAACATGGAAGTGAGGCTTTCGAATGCTGAGAAGGCTGAGGAAATAGGCATTTTGAGCTTCCTTACATCAGAAATTGCAAAATCAGAACGGGAGATAGTGTATTTGTTAGATAAGATTGTAGAAGTTGATCTTGCTTTTGCTAGAGCTGTGTATGCTCGGTGGATGAATGGGGTATGCCCAATTTTCAGTTCTAAGGATGGCAAGGATTTAGAGAATGGTGGAGCTGAAATTGGGATATCGATAGATATTGAAGGAATACAACATCCTTTGCTCCTTGAGTCATCTCTTAGTAGCTTGTCTGATGCCCTTGCATCCAGTTCTAGAAGCGCACTTTCCTCCAAAGACGGAAATGATGTAAAAATGGTCTATCGAAGTTTATCTAGTGGTGTATCTTATTTTCCAGTGCCAATAGATATCAAAATTGGATATGGAACCAGATTGGCTGTAATCTCAGGGCCTAATACTGGCGGGAAAACAGCTTCCATGAAAACTTTGGGCCTGGCATCTCTTATGTTGAAAGCTGGAATGTATCTGCCTGCTAAAAGCCAGGCAAAGCTTTCATGGTTTGATCTTGTTCTAGCTGATATTGGCTAGCAACAGGTACTACCTTATTTATGTCAGTAAATCCTTGGTTCCTTGCGTTTTTCATTTTAGTCTGACCATGGTTTTTCAATTGAAGTCTCTTGAGGAAAGCCTCTCAACATTTAGTGGACACATATCACGGATCTGTAATATTTTGGAAGTCGCCTCAAGAGAATCACTTGTTCTCATTGATGAAATTGGTAGCGGAACTGATCCTTCAGAAGGTGTGGCTCTTTCTACCAGCATCTTGCAATATTTCAAAGATCGTGTTAACTTAGCTGTTGTGACTATTCATTACGCGGATTTAAGTCTCCTAAAAGAAAAGGATCACCTGTCTGAAAATGCAGCCATGGAGTTTTCTCCAGAAACCTTACAACCAACTTATCAGGTCCAATGGGGAAGTATTGGTGACTCAAAAGCATTGAGTATTGCTATATAATTGGTTTAAATCAACAAATACTTAAACGTGCACAAGATTGGGTGGAAAGATTAAGGCCAGAAAAGCAGCAAGAGCGTAAAGGTTTGCTATATCGGTCATTAATAGTGGAAAAAAAACAGACTGGAAGCTCAGGCTAAGATGGCAGCGTCTCTTGATTCAGAAACCAGGGATATTTATCGTGAGGTATTTTTAGAGTAGCTCTAGTCTGGACAGACTTGCTTAAATTCTGCTACAAGCCTGCTATTTTTTCTTTCTTGTTTCTTGTGTGGCACTTTTCTCTATACCATTTGTTACAGCCAAGATTAAATTTTGCAACTCCAACTCACTTGCAGCCAAGTATATCAGTTTGGTCCTTTGCCTTTTAAGTTGAGAGTTATTAGCAGATGATTTAGTGGGCATGATTTCATTGGCAAGTTTACTTGCTAATATTAGCTATTACACTGGAAGATAAAGAGAGTTGTTTATACGCCTTTAATTAGTTTTCTTTTATATGATTGAAGATCCAAGATGAGGCAGAAGATCTTGATGTGTGCAAGAGAGCTCTTATGGCAAAGGAAACCCTACAGGTTCGGGAAGAAGTGAAGATTGTCAATTCTTAATTGGAAGCTGTGCTTCAGGAGTTTGATAACGGACTCAAAACTGCTGGTGCTGATCAGTTAAATTTGCTGATTAAGAAATCAGAAGCTGCAGTTGCATCTATTATTGAGCCTCACAGTCCTGAAGATGGTTTCTTGGTTAATGAGACTTCTGAAACTTCATACAGACCTTGATTTTGGGAACAAGTCTATTTGAAGGGACTCAGAGATAAGATAGCTAATGTAGTTGAACACCTGGAGATGATGGGACAGTGCAATTAGTTTGAGTAGGTGGGAGAGAAGAAATCAGGGTTCTTGAGGGTTATTGATTCTGGGTGCAATTAGTTTTTGAATTTTTTGGTGTTCTGGGTTCTGTTTTTGGAGATGTACATAGCTTCAATGCGAAACTCGTCCAAGGACTCTCTCAAAGTGCTTGAAGCTGATATTCACCATGCAAATACTCTGTAAGTGATCATCTTCTACTGTTTTTTGATGGGTTTCTTTTGCTTTTGGATTTTATGGTCAGTTTGGTTTTGTTTCATGATACTTTTGGTTAATTCTGTGTTTGAATGGGAGTGTTAATTGTTACAGGAAACCACTTCTGTTCACAAATGCAAGTCTATCCTTCAGTTTTGGTTGTTGTGCAGGATTTCTTTTATATATTCATTTTTTGATAAAGACCTCAAGGAATGATAGAGTGCAAAAAAATTGATTGCCTTTTATGTTGAAAAAAGTTCCTTGTTCGTTTACTTTTGAATTTTCTCATCTGGGTGTGAATTGTACTGAGCTTCTTCTAAGTGTTCAGTATCGGTCTCTTTCCTTAAGAATGGAGTTCAATTATTTTTGTACTGACAATTTGATTCCGGAAATGGGATTCTTTAGTTAGATATTTGTTTATGACTTTCGCCGTCATCATCCTTATCTCTAGGAATTGTTAGTGAGTTCCTCAATGAATTCACGTGGGCTATGGGTTCCACCTGCTTGTAGGGTTATTCCTTTCATTTTGCCATTTTGGATGTTTGTAATACAATATCTACATTTGGTTCTTGTATCTGCAGTTTCTCTTTTCTTTTCTTTTTTATGTTACTTTCAATACTTGGGTAGTTAAATTGACATATAGATGAGCAGTGAAAAAAAAAAAATTGGGGTATTCTGATCGGTGTTAATGGGAATGCTCAATTTTGATGTTGGTGGTATCTGATCATTTAATTTCGCGTTTGAATATCTTGAATTGTGAGGTGCAGGGCTTCGGATTATCCGAGAGAGTATGATGGTGCTCGTCTTCAGATGAGAATGTCATACAGTCCAGCTGCTCACCTCTTTTTTTTTTCTGGTGCAATGGACTGACTGTAACCTCGCTGGAGTCCTTGGTCTGCTCAGAATTCTAATTTACAAGGTTGAAGCCTGTGCCTTCTGATGGCTTCTTCTCCTTTTAGTTAATTTCCAATCATGTTTCTTTCTGATCATCTCATTTTACCTTCTGCTACAGGTTTATGTGGATGGCACAACCACCATGTCTACACATGAGAGGAAAGCAAGCATTCGAAATTTCTATGGTAAATTTCAAATGTCAACTGTTCGTTCATTTTGTTATTCTTGAGATGTCAAGTATTTATTTTCTTACTGTGGTAGGTTTTGTGACTAGCGGTTATTTATCCGTATTGCCATGCTCCTTAATCTTGCTATTGTATGTTACCTAGAAATTTTAAGTCCTCTCGAATTTTCTGGTTCAATCTTGTCCATGTATAAATATGAATTGAATCCTTGTCTTATTGACACATTGCAGGCGAACAAGATCTCAGTCGTGCCCTTTCTGTCGTGACAGTCGTAAGTGAGTGAACACGGGTGATCTCTGGGTATACACTGACAGCGGGGACATTGTTGACATGGCAACAGTAATGAGGGAGAATCTCAGGAGGCTCTTCATCTATGTAGATAAGTTGCCAGTAATTATACCAGATAACCTTTTTGACCCCTACGATTCCCACCCAAGGTAGCTGATTGATGAAGTTCAAAGCTACAGTTCTCATGTGGCAATTCATTGATTTAGCTTATTGTCTCTTGATTCCGTAAGGACCCGAATTCGTTCGGCAAGTTTAAATCAGTATCTTCCCACTTCTGTTCAGAAGCAAACCCAGCCTGAGTTATTGTAGGCTGGTGAGTGAAGTTGAGGAGTTATCTAAATTGTATGTAATACATTTGTACATGCTTGTACAGCTTGGAAGTTCTACGTATAAAAAAGCTAAGCAAATTCTTTCCATTCTGAGCCTCTGAGCCGAGGTATTATGCAATATTGAAATGTAATCTCATGTTCATAAGAGCCTTCTACCATATACAGAACCTGCTCGTCTCTCATTGAATCCCTGTTCTGAGTGTTCTCACATAGATGGATGAACCAAATATGATAAAAACAAAATTGATTTACGTATCTTTGGAGATTTAAAGGTCTCAGATTTTGATTGATACCCAACATCATGGTGTTGTCAATTTTAATCAACTTATTTTTACTAGTTAAACAGGTTGCCACAAGGTTGAGCTTGACACCACAAGAACACAACCCGCAAGCACAAATTGTCACCACTACCTGTCTCATCGCCAAACATTTCGAGTTTCAAGTTGGCACTTGACATTTCAATTTTCGAGTTGGCACTTCATATTTCAAATTTCAAGATGGCACTCGGACCAATTTAGGGTGCGAAGGCTTCAATGGAAAACGGGACTTAGGGTTTATGTAATAACCATTATTTCTTTGCGTCTCAAGTTCCGCTCATATAATTGACATATTCATATACAACAAGGGACAATATCTAGTATTAACAATCATTTGATGATGATAGAGATAGACGTATAGTTGTATCCGATTGTTTATACAAAAGCGAAACTGGTTTCTCGATGGGCTTCTCCTAGTAGTCATTTAACTACAATACAAGTCCACAATCCACATACCACAATAACACATGGACTCATGCATCCTCCATCACAAGGCTTGGCCTTTGGAATTGTAACCATAGATTTCAGAAATTCAAATACAAAACATTTCAAACCAGTGGCTCTCTTTGCTCCCACAAATTTTTTATCGAACTCCCAATTCCCAGTTGCAAAACTCGGCACGCACCACAAAACGCGTTCAATCTGACTTCATCCCTCTAATTTTAGTCACTATTCTATTAAACCCAAATAAGCCTAGAAATTCAAACAGAGCCACTATTCTAATTCTTTAAGAAGCTTATACACTTTTGCATGGTCTTATCAAATGGATGACTCGCCAGGCACAATAGGTCAAAGAGTATATGTACATACTTTTAAATAAAACACTTGTTGCTATCATCCTATAATTGTTTCACAGTTCATCTGTATGTTTTCATCCACAAAAATGCTTGTTCCTACCCAGCAGCAGTAGTTAATTCAATCATCAAATTTGGCATGCTTGTTCATACCCTAAAAAGTGTATTATTGAGAGACGAAGAAGAAGCAGTAAAGGACAAAATACCTCTGAGTACCTTTCAACTCCAGGAGAACGGTCAATGCAAGCACTCCATTGTTGATCCTTTAAGACAGGATCCTTGTAACATATCTCATTGCACTCCTCCAAGCCTGTACATTGCCTCTACTATATCACTTGTAGGCTTGTAGCTTATAAACATTTACATAATAAGCAGTACCCGCTTCAAGTGGATTTTTAGGTGTGATAAGAGCTAACAGATGAGCACATAGTGAACGTCGATGGCTAGTTTATAGCTTTGGGTTCTATAACCAAAGGGTTCTTAAAAGTGTCATTACAACGAATGTAACTGTAGAGCGCCTAAAAGAGTAAACCTAAAACGTAGAAACCGCAACAGCATAAAAAGCAATTTGATAAATTTATCAAACAACAAAATGACACTCACATTCTTCCCAAGTCTCTCCATCAGTGTCACACCCTTTCTTGCAAAATACTCGCCCTACAAAAAAAACACCCGCGTTACTGTAATCCAAGTAATACATAAAGATTTTTTTTTTGTTTGAAATTAATACATAAAGATTTTAAACACCAATAGATCATACACACAATGATCTTGCAAATGAAACCAAGCCTTGAATTCTACAGCTAGCGGATGTATGATAATGTGATTCAACAAAACAAGAGCTGGAATATTTTGAATGCGATTTCGCTTAATCTCAACAGCTGTACATGGAAACATGCATTTCAAAACATTAATAGAGGCTACATCTTTCAAATTTGATTACAATCAGGGCTTCCTAATTTTGCAAATTATGTCCTCTAAAATACGAGATGAATGAAACACAAACGGTATCGTTTGCAGCCACAAATACACAAGCAGAGTATAGCCGGAGCTATTGTGGCTTAAAAACAAGAACAGGGAACAAGCATATGATAAAATGATGAAAGAAATTACAGATCGGGGAAGGTGTTGAGGGAAAGTGAGGAAGGAGATGGATTTTTTACATGGAATCTGCATAAGGGCTGCGTACTTGTGCGTGCATTCGTGATTGCAGGGAGGACCCCATTGCTGCGGTATCATCGTCTCTCTCTCTCTCTCTCCTTCCCTGTGATTCTCTGTGAATGGCGGAGCAGTGGAAATGGAGGAAGGGGGGTCTAAATAGGTGAGGGTAGTTTGGTAATTTTTGTGGTCTGGACTGTCCTCCTCCGCTAGTCCGGTTGGGAATGGTCGTGGATCTTTCATTTTGAGAATAATTTCACAAATTGTCACTCAATTATGACTCATTCGACACTTTGATTACTTAATTTTCAAATGTATCACTTTGGTCACTCAACTATTACTCTGTCAATCACTTTAGTCACCGAATGAGTATTTTGTCTGGTCATAAATGATTGGGTGAAATGATTAAAATGAGACAAAATATTCATTCGGTGACTAAAGTGATTGACAGAGTTAAAGTTCAGTGACCAAAGTGATATATTTAAAAAGTGAGCAACCAAAAACCAAAATGTCGAAGATGTAAAAGTCGAGTGACCATTTATGATATTCTCCTTTTATTTTTTGAACTGTTGGTTTTGTTTAAGGATATCTGATTTATGTTTGATTATTTTGTTTGGACATCTGATTTATGTGTTTGGCCCAAATTCTAGTTACTTGTCCAAAGTTAATTGTAATAGGGTTAGTCCTACAGATATGTTCGTGGATATCATAATCATTGTACGATTATGTTTCCTTATAAGACTCATATTCTCTAGTTGTAATCCTCTATATAAAGAAACCCCTTATTATCAATGAAAGAGACAACTTATTCTCACCCAATTTAGTTTTTCTAAAACAAGTTATCAGCACGAAACCCTAACCATGAAACCCTAAAATCGTAAACTTCAAACCCTATGTCACGCCCCGAATTTTGAATAATAAATTCAAATCCGAAACATGAATAGACAACTACAACACACGCCACTCAAATTTCAAATCTCGAAAACCTCAATTTAAATAATACAACTCACTTGTACAAAGTAAATTTGTAAAGCTCAAATTGAGCATCACTCACCTCACAATTTACAAGGCTGTAAAACTAAAACAAGTACTCTAATCCGCACGATCTCCGCCACGATCCTCCTGACCTGCAGGACTACCCGCTACACAATTTTGAATAGTGTACCGGGATTGCAACAACACCAAACCCGGTAAGCCATGACAGCCCGTATGAGTAAACAGGAAGGAAATGTTGATTTTAAATCATATTTCTTTTAACTCAAGTAAACAACCAACAATCTCAACATCTGTAAGGAAACATCAAACCCAAACACGGAAAATCCACAACGAATACATTTCCACAATCCTCTAATCCCCAATATCCCTACTTTGGTCTATCCTAACTGTTTGGACCCAACACCAACATCACGTTAGAGTTCTAACTACATCGTTGTCTGTCACCTCAGCCAAGGCTTAAATAAACGATATACATCTCGGTTATTATTTAACCGGCGTTCTTCGGACCTTCCCCTTGTCCTCAGAGCACTACATCTCGGTTATTATTTAACCGGCGTTCTTCGGACTCTCCCTTGTCCTCAGAGCACTACATCTCGGTTATTATTTAACCGGCGTTCTTCGGACTCTCCCTGTCCTCAGAGCACTATATCTCGGTTATTATTTAACCGGCGTTCTTCGGACTCTCCCTGTCCTCAGAGCACTACATTTCTACCCTCAGATCAACTCAGAAGGTCAACATGATTATCACACACATTTATCGGTTAACATTATCATAAATAATCATGGCAATTTCAAGGACAATATCATATCATAACCAAATTATCGTAATTTCACACACACCTCAATGTCACACCATTCCATATATATATATACACGTAAATATATATATATACGTAATCATCCGCTCAGGGATAATCACTAATACCAACTATAATTCACACAAGAAAATCAGGAAATTCATTTTGTATAATTAAAACATTTTACTTACCTATGGACCGTAGTTGATCAAGTCCATATGATTTAAAAACAAATATTTATTTCATAAATATTTTCACACAATTACGACAAAATAAAGTAATTAAAAGTACTCGGTTCGTAATATGAACCACGTGAGGTTTACTCACCTCTAATCCAGCTGCGTCTTCTTAGCAGCACAACCACGATTATATGAATCGTCCGCCCAATCATCACGTCGATCACCTAATCCAATATGATCTTAACTTAGCCAACAACTCATAAACAAAATTAAACGACGATCCAACGGTCAGATCGAAATTATATGATGATTCAACGGTCGGATCCTCACAAATCGCCCTTAGGATCATCCTCCAAAATTATCATGAAGATCCAACGGTCGGATCTTCCTGAATCGTCCTTATAAACATCTCCACAAAATTTTATAAAAATCTGACGGTCGGATTCTCACGAATCGCACTCCGAACCACTAATTAGCAATTATACGAAGATCCAACGGTCGGATCTTCGCCCATGACCACACATGGTCACTGGGACAGTCATACGAACAACATATGTCAGATCTTTGCCCATGACCACACATGGTCACTGGGACAGTCATATGAACAACATATCAAAACTACAAGTCCATCGGACGGTCCGATCTTCACAGATCATTAATCGAACAATCGAAATTAATCAAAACCGCATACGATATCCAAAAAATGCGTATAATATATCGAAATGATCGTAATGAAATGTAGTATCTAAAAATGTAAAGAAATCACATTTTTGACCCCCGGAGGTGGCCGGAAAAGGGCCGCCGGAGTTTGGACAGAGCCGCCGTCGACCACCGCCAATGGTGTCGGAGCCAGGCTTCTCCTCTTCATCTCATCAAGAACAACAATTTTCCTAACTAGCATGAAGTCTGAAAATGAACGAAAGTGGTCGAAAATTACCTAGAACAGTTTGAATGTGGCCGGAAATTTTCCAGAAACCGGCGAAGAAATGCAGAAACCGGCGAGCCACGATTTCGACATAAAAACTTCAATTTTAGGCCTCGATTCCTTCTGGAGAGTTGTTAAGAACATCAAGGCGAACCCACTGGTTCAAAAATCAATCAAAACGATGCACTACAACTCGAGATATCACGATCGAAAGTTTTTGGTGTTCGATCGAAAACCGGCCGAGCTCCGACGAACGTGAAACCGGTCACTCCAGGTGCGATCCTTCTAGTATGATG
>BDJD01002009.1:69360-81445 GCA_002564525.1 Rosa multiflora
AAAGATTATGGATTTATTTTGGAGCTTTTTGATTGGTTGAGTGACATGGCAGAGCTGACGTGGCATTAATTCATTGGTTGGAGCTGTGTGGTGCAACCAGAAAATTCCTTAGAAATTAAATTCATGAAGCCTTGCCTTCCCCTATATAAACCACACCACCACAACCAACAGACACACTTTCATTCAGAAAAATTCTCTCCATCCTCTAGTTTCAAGTCTCTGCATCTTCAAGCAAAGCAAAGAAGAGAAGAAGAAGCCATGAAGCCTCCTAGCCGCCATCATCCACCTTGTGTCGTGAAGCTTTAGAGCCTTGCTTTCAAGATCCAAGACCAACGTCTCAAGCTTTCCACCATTCACCCTTCATGGTGTAATTCTATCTTATTCCTTGTAACCTTTTTGGTTTTCTTTGTTTTGATTTCGTATGAACTTGATTTCTAGTTGACATAAACATTAAGAGCCAAAATTTAAAGCCCGTTTATATGTTTTGAAATAAAGTTGTGATTTCTTTAAGTTGATTGATATGTTGCTTATGTGAGATTGCTTGATTGATTTTGTTTTATAGAAAACTTTTATATGTATGTGTTCTTTGGTGGCCAACTTAGGATATATGCATGTAATTGGAGCTAGATTTAAGTAGTAAAGGCTTTGGACAAAAGTCGAAATCAATTAAGGAGGATTGCAAATAGGTGAACTTCTTCATGACTAGGTTGTGCACTTTGGTTAACATCATTTCTTTGTTCTTCATGCATTGAATGTGTTCTTGATTAGCTAGCTTTCTAGACTATGATTGCATGTTCAATAGGATTGATTTAGGTGTTTTCACTTAGATTAATTATTCAAGGAAAGTAAAAAATGGGAAATCGTTTGCTTTCTAACGTTTCACATGGTCAACTTCTTTCTCATGACATAGAAAATCAACTATAGGAATTGTGATTAGATTTCTTGCATATGATTGTGGTTTTGATCTTTATTGCTTGCGTTCCACCAGTGTATATATGTTTTTACATTTTCTTTATTTTATTTATTTAAATTTTAATTTAATAATCCTAAAACCCCTTGTGTTTGTTTTATTTTTGTAAATAATACTTTATACTTATTTTAATTCTTTAGTTGTTTTTGCAATTACAGGTGTACCCTCAATCCCCGGAATAGAACGATCCCTATTTACTACATACTAACGATGACATTTTACAGGGTTAAATTGCGCGCTTGCTTTTAGCGTTATCAAGTTTCCAATTGGATTATTACCAAGTGTCCGATGTGGGCTTTGGATTGTTATGTGATTGGTCAAGTCTCTAATGTGAGACTTATGACCCGATTTTCAATGTGGAATTGGGTTTGTCAATTTATTATCAGCAAAAGTCTTCTGCTTACTGGTTTCTACTTTGTGTTCGGTGATTATGTAGTGATAACAACTTGACTTGAAATCATGTTCATACTTGATTATGGTCTCATAAGAAAAAGCCCGCAGCGCCTTTTTCGTTTGGTTTCTTTTAAGCTATTTTTGCTTAAAATGACATTCCCCACCCCCTCATTTTCCCCCTGCCAGGAAGTTCTTAGCAACTTGATATCTGATAAGTAGATAAGCTTTCATCTTAACATATGTAAAATTTAGTGTTTTCCATTTATTGATCATTATGGAATTCATGCTTTTGCATTGGCTAAGATATGGAGTGGATAAACTCATTCTAGAGACTATGTGGTGCCTAATGTTAATGGAAATGGTCCAATTGACAATTATGGCTATGCAGGGCAACAGTTGCAGCAGGTTATCGAATCTGAGAATATCACGGAGGATCCTGCTTCAGAGCTGTCTTAAAGGTTCATTTCAAAGTAGTGCAGGAATGTTGTACAAGAACACCTGCCTTCAATTGTTGAGGAACCTATTGGAAAGTCCCAGAAGCCGACCTATGCTTCTATAGTATGTATGTCAGGACCCACCCCAGAATTTCCTCCTAAACTCCAAGATGGACCTGCGGGACCCACTTTTCGGGAAAATTCGGCAGAACTTCCCCTAAAAGTGGACAACCCAAACCTGTTGTAAAGACAAAGATAATGCATTTCTAGGTTAACTCAAATTCAAACCCTGAAGCCACCTTGCTTCTCAGACAACAACCCACAATTTACCAAGCATAAAAGTCTAAATGCATAATCATACGGAATTTATATAATACAACCCAACAGCGCCATTAGGCCAATAACCTCAACATACAACAGTTTTTACACAATGAAAAAAAAAAAGATGTTGTGTGATGATGGAAAGTCAATCAGACAACACGATTAAGAACCTCACGTTGTAGAAGACCATAAAATTTTTGATGTTTTTATGTAGAAGGTGATTGCACAACACTGATAAGAATATTTTGTTGTGTGAATGATAAAAAAAAATAGCGGCAGATTTCCCTCCTACCTTCACTCAAATTTGGCTCCAAATTCTACCTCACATGCACTAATTTTTACTACATAGTACAACAGTTTGCTTGTTTCTGTTGTATGAGTGTAAATTGTAAAATGTCATACAACAGTGTTTAGCCTTGTGTTGTCCAAGTGAGGGAAATGTAGGCGGCAAGAATTGGATGTGCCCCAAAATGACAAAATTTTGCTTGAAATGTTGGTTACTTGTGTGATAATTTTAGGTTCTTACGACGTAATGATATATTTATGTTGTCTGAATGAGCAAGGATAAGCATCTACGCAAAAATTGATTTTGTGATTGTACATAGGCGGGAGTTTTCCCTCTCAGACTCTCAACTCAAATTTTATATGTAGATAATCCGACAACAGAATTTGATTTATCTGTTGTATGAGTCATAAGTAAAAAAGATAAAAAAATCTATATGCGTCCCAGAAGAAAGAGAGAGAGAAGCACCCCCAACCAATATTCATTTTTCGTCTTCGACACTTCGTCAAAATATAGCAAAACTTCTTCTCATCCTTGCTGTCTCACTCTCGTCTTCTCTTGATTCTCTTCTCTCCCAGAAATCTCAACTATATCCTTCAACATCGCGCTTTGGGAATTTCTCTCTCTCCAGAGTCCAGTCCTCATTTTCCCTAATTTCACTTCTCTCTCTGCAAATCAACCCTAAATCTTCCCTCTCTAAACCCTCAATGGATCCGACACCTTCTTCTACCAAATCCAATCACAGCCACCAAAACCCAACCAAAACCTCATAACCCAGCCATCAACTCCAGTTCTTAAAAGCCTACCCGTCACCAAACCCCGAGTCAACCCTAAAAGAATCTCCGTCGGAGCACCCGGACGAATTCTTCGCTCGAATCCAAGACTAGAAGCTAAAGAAGAAGGCCTCCACGTTCCTCTTGGCCCTAGTTGATGCCTCTAGAGAGAGCCTCCTCACGGCTCATCGATTACTCAGTACGTCTCTTTCTCGAAATGGATTAATTTGGTTGTTTGTTTTGACATTGGATGGTACGAATCAGTGTTGTTATCAGGGATATTGTTCATATCCCAAGTTTCTTCCTTACAATTTCAATTTCTGTATTAACGGGTTCTATATTATCTTCTTTGAAACTTTATATGATTTCTAATTATTTTCTGACAGTATGTTAGGAGATTTGTTGGATATAGTATGTTTGGGATATTTCATAAGTCATCGAATACATGCCTTGTGTTGGGATGCCCTATACACCTATTGTTTTTCAGCTTTTCACAAAGTTAAGTATGCGTATGTGCCATTGTTGATGTCTCTATGACAAGTTAACCCAAATTTTATCATTAGTTCAAAAATTCTCACCAGAGGTATTGGTTAGTTCAGTTTAGGGCATGCATATTCCTTTCTTTCTGGAGTTTTTAAAATAAATGGCCCTTTTTCTTTTGGTAATCTTGTAAGACCTACAACCCTCAGCAAAGCATGATTGTATTTCTACTCTTTTAATATAATCTATTACATATGGAAGTGAAGATATAGTATAACCGATTCCTAATGAATCTTAGTCAGAGGACAAATTAAGTGGCATTTAGATTTACATGTAAATACTGTTATTGTCATATCAATTGCTTCAAGTTATAATACAACCCTTTAGTCCCTTCTCCATGGTTATAACTTGAAATTATATAACCTGGAATGTAGTAAGCAGATTGGTTTGGTTAATATATACATATAAAGAATGAATGTGGTTAATAAGACTACTTGGTGTGGTTTGCAGCTTGGTCTGAGATGCAGAACATGACGTTGCCAGGTTAAAGGCTGCATGCAGGTCATTCCTAACACCTATTGTCTATGAAACTGATACTTATACTACATGTCTATGGTTGTTGCACTAAAATCGAACTTTCTTCTATTCCAAAATTGGAATGCAGATAATCATAGTGTGCATGTCTTGACACGGTCTAGATCAAAGGCTGAGTTAATTGTTCCGGGTAAGAAGGTATTGCCTACTTATAGTTAATTAAATCCAATTTTGCAAACTCTTGGAGTAACTACTCATTAGAGATAGGTTAATAGTTTGGAAGCTATGCGAAATTGGTCTTACCCCTCCCAAGAAACCACAAAAAGCAATGGAAGAATACCTTTTCTTTTTCCTCTAAATTTGTTACAAACGGTTATAAATGTTCTAAATGTTCTAGTCCAACCCTCATATAGTGTGGTAAATACTACTTAATTAAGAAATTGGTCTTACACTCCCAAGAAACCACCAAAAAGCAATGGAAGAATACCTTTTCTTTTTCCTCTAAATTTGTTACAAACGGTTATAAATGTTCTAAATGTTCTAGTCCAACCCTCATATAGTGTGGTAAATACTACTTAATTAAGTTGAAGATTTCTGATTAATTTGCATCATATATGATGGTTTTTGAATTTTAGGATCACTGACCAAAGGCTATGGCAACTTAGAGAAGTTACGATTGTGTTTTCCTTCCAGTACTCAATAGTCATTGAGCCTACTACTAATATGTTTCCCTTCCAAACAGTATGTGTTATTGTTTCATGCTTGACATGACATCTTTGGTTCTGTTTCTCATTAGTGTTAGTATAGAGCTTGGTTGTTCCTTAAGTTACTGGTTCTGGTAATTTCTGTTGCTCTCAATTGCTCTCATATATGTCCTCATTAGGTTCAGTTTTGTGGGTGTACATGTTAGTGTCAGTGCATAGAGTTGAATTGCGCTTGATATGCATTCTGGAGTTGCTTACTAATAGCTTAAGGCTTTAGGCTTGGAAGGATCATAGACGAGTAACACAAACAATTTTCGATTGGAATTGGAATGTTGCTAATCTACCACACTATTATATAAGTACACAAATTAAAATTAACACCAAATTTAACTTCCAGAAAACTCTTGGTTTCTTTGTTAAATGTCACTGCTTTTATTTTTCTGGTAATATGAATCTAGTCTTGTCTGTACCTTCTTTTTAGATAATTTGGTTACATACGTGAATGTTTTCTTGCTATATTTGTAGTCGGGAACTTTCCAGGAATCGTAATTACAGAGGAGCCAGAGTGGAAGAGTAGCTATTCAGCCTTTAGTGATATTGTTCTCAATGTTGTTCTTGTGTTTTAATGTATGAATGATTGAGAAATACTATGTTTATGGTACATTTGATGCTTTAATGTATGGATTGGAGTACTTGAATTGATGAATTGCATTCAGATTTCTTTCTAATATGGATCGATACTATTATTTAGATAACAATGGAGTATTAATTATGCAAAATTCGGATTATTACATAATAAACAAGCTACAATTCACACAACAGACTTCTTATAACACACCAAAATTTAGTTGTGTGAAATTAAATCATACAACAGTCATAGTCTAAAAACTGAAGTGGGAGGAGCGATTACACAACAGTAAAATTCAAAGGCATGTTGTCTGACGAGCTTAACCAACAACAGTTTGAAAACAAGTTTTGTTGTCTGAAGCATGCACTTGCCACACATAGCATGGCTGCGCAGCAGATTTGCCTAGCATCTGTCGAGGGAAGACACAACACTTATAACAAAAATATGTTGACTGTTTTTATGTCATACAACGGTGCAGCACCTTTGTGTGATTTTTCATCACACAACGCTCCGATACACAACGGAGATCGTCCAAATCACACAACGATTTTGGTCCGTTGTCTGTTAACTTTTTTGGCCTAGTGAGCTCCAAACTTTCAACTTCTTCGAAATTACACAACTCCGACTCATCCCATAATTATACAAATATTAGAATAAAGCCTCCCAAAGCATCAGAGCAGTCTACGGAAGGTAAAATATAATACATAAAGTAGGTTAATAAATAACCTACAGAGGATAGATGGCAATGACAGTGCTAAGCCTCAATCTCTACGCCAGACAGCAACACTGCAAATTGGGCATTTGAAACCAAAGGGCTCAGGGGAAAGTAAGTAAATAAAACGTTAGCGTGAGTGGACAAAAATAAGTAATTAATAGAAAGGAAAATATTTCCTACTTTCCCACTTTTCTTCCTTTAAAACCAATCCAATGCATGCAATAAGGCAAAAACGAGTATCTCGCAGAACCAAGCCAGCCCCGCTGGCTAAGAGAAAACAGGACTAGCCCCGCTAGTCAAAGATAGATTAAAAGTATGGGGAAAGCATTATCACCATACTATAAGAAGGGAGCCTCCCAGACTCGGGTCGGAGTGTCCCACACTGTTGAGCATCCTATGCTCTGCTCTACTCACCCACAAACACATAGTAAGTGCGGAGGAGTACTAATAGGCTAGCTAGCAATATAATATAGCGACCCAGGTATGGTGGGTTAAAACCACGAAAATCGAAAACAGAAGGGTTTCCCCAATATTTCACAAGAAATAATATAGAACTAATGGTGTGACCCTGCACACCCAAAAAATCCTCAATCATAAACCAATATGCGAGATTAAGGTAAATCCATAAATTCCAACGAAAATCCCATTTTCGAAGGTTTTATGGGAAACTCAAACTTGACTAATAAATATTGCTTTCAATTCCGGAAATAACCTCGGAAATAATTCATCGAAAATTATTCAAATAATGAGTTTAAAATGGAGCATACAACTTTTTATCCGAAATCCAAACGACAAATAATTCCATATTTAAAAAATCGGATAATATGCTCAATAAATAAAAGGATAATTTAAATTAAATTCTTAACTTAGAAAATTTAATTGCATGCATTATTTAAAATCAAACGTCCACTCACAGTGTACGGCTAAGCCTGCTGTCGATCCGATCCCTCCTCGTGGGAATCCTCCTCATGTCCTGTACAATATAATGTTCGTAAACCAATAATTACAAGACGGAAAAATTAAATTTACGATAAATAAAAACCGAACCCTAACATTGTTTTTATATGCCTAAAACCTCCCAATCTTCTTCACTAATGTCATTCCCTTAATTTATGGGCTTTAGGGCAGAATCAAGGAAATCCGATGGATGGATTTCTCGTAATTCAATGAACAATTTCCACCCTTGGAACAAACATCAAAATCCATACTCACTCTTCTCCAATTCTACCCCAAAGATGCAATTATGAAAACTAAAATGCATAATTGATTATCTAGCTCAACAACAGAAGTAAAAGACCTGCCCTACACTGTCTCACGCGCCCCCTACAGTGGCGGCGAGTGGCGCCCACGCGCTGGTACCAACCTCCACAATCTGCTGCCAAATTCCATGTACAGCAACAACTCGACACACTGATCATTTTTCTCAACTACAACACATCCAAATTTTACCTTGAAACAGTTGAATCCTGCAGGTGAAGAAAACCCAGAAAACTCAAGAACCCTAGAAATTGAAATTGTCGATTCGACCTCCACACGGTAAATCGTGGCTCAAGACTAAGGGCAAAATGATCTCTGGCAAAAACCGAACCTTCGACGCCAGTTTGGTGACCGGAGATGGCCAGAATCGCAGGAAATCGACGAAAACCCCAAACTGCTACAGTAAACTTCAAAGCTCAAAATCGAGCTCCTCCGGCCAAATTTCTGCAAAACACCACCACATATGCAACAAGGGGGAGGAGGCGAGCTTGGGGATGCCCAGATTTCGTCGTGGGTCAGCCGGAGGAGGAAGAAATCGAAGGAAGAAAAATTGGGCCGAAGGGGAGGAAGAATCGGGGAAGAAGAAGAGAGAGTTACCCAGCTAGGTAGAATTTCCGAAAATGAAAATCTACCAACAGTAACTTCCATATATATATATATATTAATTACCATAAACAGTAATTTTTACATTTTCGGCCATAACTTTCACATACTAAGTCCAATTTTTACGTATCACATATGCACACACTCGGTTTAAAGTTCTCTACAACTTTCATGAAGAAAATTTTCTCAAAAACTGACTTGAACAAAAGCCAATATTTTAGGGCCACTAAAAATATCAGAACAAAATAAAAATTAAAAGTAAACGACATTTACCGTCTAAATGGTTAGTAAACTGATAAATCTAGGTTCGGGACGTAACAATGTACGGAACCTGTTCGCCAGTATTATGTCTTTCAAATATCATATTTTTTGTATTTGACCCAATTTTCCTACTTGATTTTTTTCTTTCCCAAAGTTACGCGTTGCTAAAGGGCAATCTACACCATTTGTGGCTCCTAAGCATTCAGTTTACAAGACTGCACCACTGGCTTCATATTGGAATGACTTTTCACAGTCTATTGCATTGTCCAATGCAGTTGAAAGGCCTCAACAAAGATAGCAGGAAGTTTCTGGCTTTCTGCCCTAGAAGATGAAGGTGAACCTCTAGGCTTTCTTCAATTGTTACCATTGAGCTTTGGGTATTCAGCCCTTATGAGTTATATTGCTCTTTTCTTTTGTAATGGGGTCAAAAGCTTATATACTTTGTTGTTACATACATTTGACTTTAGATATATTTGATTGGCGCAATACTGTTTTTAACAATTTCTTTAGGCGCTGTGACCATTTACCCAAATTTGGGCCAATATACTCCCACTTACTCTACTAAGAGTTTTTTACTCCCATTTACCCAATTTAATATTTAAGTACAGTTTTGCCCTTAACTCAATTATTTAATTACATGTGCATCTCCTTGTCTCTCTCCACTCTCCCCGATCTACTCTCTCTCTCTCTCTCTGTCTCTCTGTCTCTCCCCCTCCCCCTCTTTGTGGCAACTTGCTGGGCGTGCGCAGGCGGGGTGGAGCTGGGATGGGCAGGCGTTGGGCTGCGCAAGACGTGGGTGTGCTGTGTTGCGCAGGCGGCGGGGCAGGGCTGCCAGATTCTGCAGCGATCTGTGTTGGGATCTGCGTTGTGGGCTGCGAGGGTTGGCCGGCCAAGTGTGATGGCCGCGTGGGTAGGAGGATGATGGGATGCTGCTCTACGAGCAGGAGGGGGACTAGGTGCGAGTGGAGGCTAGATCAAAGGCTGGGAGGCTCCGGTGAGGAGGCTGGATCGAAGGCATGAATGTAGGCGGTTGGGATCGGTGCTGCAGGTGGTTGATGCTGCAGATGACTCCGGTGAAGGGGAGGCGGTGCTGCAGTTCGCTGGGCGGTGCTGCAGTTCCTTATGGGCTGGCGGGGACGAAGGACTATCTAGTAGGTTGTCACGCCCCGAATTTTGAATAACTAATTCAAAGTTCGAGACATGAATAAACAACTAAAACATAAGTCACTCAAATTACAAATCTCAAATTTAATTATTACAACTCAGTTATACAACGTAAGTATGTAAAGCTCAAATTGAGCATCACTCACCTCACTATTACAATCAGTGTAAAACTAAAACCATTACTCTAACCCGCACGATCACCGCCCTGATTCTCCTAACCTGCAAGACTTCCCGCTACACAATTTGAATAGTGTACCGGGAATTGCAACAATACAAAACCCGGTAAGTTTTTTGCAAAGCTCGTGAGTAAATAGAAGGAATTGTTGATTTTATAACATGTTTATTTTAACTCAAGTAAAAAAATCAACAATCTCAACATCTGTAAGAAAACATCAAACAAAACACAGAAAATCCACAACGAATACATTTCCACAATCCCCAATCCATAACATCACTACTTTGGTCCATCCCAACTGTTTGGATCCAACTATATCTCGGTTATTATTTAACCGGCGGTCTTCGGACTTTTTCCCTGTCCTCAGAGCACTACATCTCGGTTATTATCTAACCGGCGGTCTTCGGACTCCCAGTCCTCAGAGCACTACATCTACATCTCGGTTATTATCTAACCGGCGGTCTTCGGACTCCTAGTCCTCAGAGCACTACATCTACATCTCGGTTATTATCTAACCGGCAGTCTTCGGACTCCCAGTCCTCAGAGCACTACAATTCTACCCTCAAATCAACTCAGCAGATCAACATAATTATCACACACATTTATCGGTTAACATCATCATAAACAATCATGGTAATTTCCAATACAATATCATATCTCAACCAATTTATCATAATTCCACACCCACCTCAATGTCACACCATTCCATATATATATCCACGTAAATATATATATACGTAATCATCCGCACATGGATAATCACTAATACCAACTATAGTTCACGCAAGAAAACAGGAAATTCATTTTGTATAAGTTAAAATCATTTTACTTACCTATGGACCGTAGTTGATCAAGTCCATGTGATTAAAAACAAATATTTATTCCATAAATATTTTTCACACAATTACGACAATTAAATTAATAAAAAGTACTCGGTTCGTAATATGAACCACGTGAGGTTTACTCACCTCTAATCCTGCTGCGTCTTCACTTTCACAATACACCCCAAAACCGCTCACCAAGGAAGACCGTCAATCTCCTAAATCCAATATGATCATAACTTAGCCAACCAACTTATAAAATAAAATAAATGACGATCTGACGGTCTAATCGAATTTATACGATGATCCAACGGTCAGATCAAATTTATACGATGATCCAACGGTCAGATCAAGTTTATATGATGATCCAACGGTCAGATCAAATTTATATGATGATCCAACGGTCAGATCAAGAATATATGATGATCCAACGGTCGGATCCTCACGGATCGCCCATAGGATCATCCCCCAAAATTATCACGAAGATCCAGCGGTCAGATCTTCCTGAATCGTCCTTATAAACATCTCTACAAAATTTCATGAAAATCCGACGGTCGGATTCTCACGAATCGCCTTCCAAAACCCTAATTCACAATTATACTAAGATCCAACGGTGGGATCTTCGCCCGTGACCTCACAAGGTCACCGGGACAGTCATACGATCAACATATCAAAACTACAAGTCCATCGGACGGTCCGAGCTTCGAAAAACATTAATTGGATTATCGAAATCGATCGAAACCGCAAAAATTCATAATTAAATCATGCGATATCCAAAAATTATGAATTATATATGCAAACGATCGGATCGAAACGTAGAATCTAAAACTGTAAAGAAATCACATTTTTGACCCCCGGAGGTGGCCGGAAAAGAGCCGCCGGAAAAGAGGCAGAGCCGCCGCCGACCACCGCCAATGGTGTCGGGGTCTGGCTGCTCCTCTTCCTCTCATCAAGTTGAACAACTTTCATAACTAGCACGAAGTCTGAAAATGACCGGAAGGGGTCGAAAATTACCTTGAACAGTATGAATGTGGCCGGAAATTTTCCAGAAACCGGCGAGAATTTCCAGAAACCGTCGAGCTCAATTTTCGACGTAAAAAATTCAATTTCAGGCCTCTATTCCTTCTAGAGAGTTGTTAAGAAAATTAAGGAGAACCCACTGGAAAAATAATCAATCAAAACGATGCACTAAAGCTCGAGATATACCGATCTAAAGATTTTCGTTTCGGATCAAAAACTTACCGAGCTCCGACGAACGTGAAACCGGTCACTCTAGGTGCAATCCTCCTAGTATGATGATCATCAGGTTGAGGGGAGTTCATGGAGCCAAGGATAGGAAGTTTTGGTGGCCGGAGCTAGGAGAAAACCGGCGTTGACCAAAATCGAGCTTAAATCGGAACGAGCTCACCACCGCCGATACAGGCGGCGCCGCCGTGCAAGGCCACCACAGACGGGTGCGCAAGGAACATACGAAGCCAATGGAAGAAGTTTGGTGGAGTTTGGTGGCCGGAGGAGGAAGAAATTGGCCGGAGAAAATCCTGCAGCCTTTCCGTCGAGCTCGGGGGGGGG